>PVIR01033266.1:0-17993 GCA_004026965.1 Petromus typicus | reverse complement strand
TTGGGAAAGGCCATTGAACTTTAATTAGTCTTTCCTGTTACTGAATCTCCTTTCACATCAGCCTTTCTTCTGAGCATGACCCTGTCGTCAACTGTCACCATGAAATGTTTATAAATACAATGTGGGAAAAAGGATGAGATCACAGCCCAGGATAAGCTCTAAGTCGTGTCTTTAGGGTTGTTGCCATAGAGCAGAAATGTAGCCAGGATCAAAACACACTCTTGGCTCAGGAGACTCATTCCGCCCCTGACCGCAGAGCATCCGGTGTACGCAGTATATGCACCTCGGTCCACATCTGCTCCACCACCGCCCCTGGAAGGAGGAAAGGGTCTCTTCTGAGTCATGGACCACATAGGCTAGCACTTTATCCTCTTCAAATAACCGGTGGTATAGAAGGGATAGATTTGAAAAGAGTCAGTGGAGCAGCATAAATGTAAAGCTATAATGTTCTTTTTATTTTAATAGTAAGGAGCTAAAGCCGCAGTATAGGAGAGAAAGCGACTGTTGACAACCTTTCTTAATTTTACTTATGTGCAACAAGTATTTTTAAGTACCTGTAGACATTTAGAAACTTGGACAGACTTCAGAAGATGGTTCCTTCAGGGAGTGGGGAATGGCGGGTAGATTTACGGGCCTTTTCCTTCCCACCTTATCCTCCCTCTTGCACGATTTGGTACGTTCTATTTGGAGAGACCCAGCGCAGTGGTACTCACTTCCTTCTGGAACACGGACAGTTCTGGTGATGTCGTGAGAGGTGGGAACTTCTCTGCAGAAACACACCCTTCTGCATAGGAACACGAAATTCGTGTGGGTCTTGAGGTGTTAGAGAGGACACCAAGACACCTGTACTGTGATGTGTTTATGCAACTCCAGGTGGCAATTCCTTCACCTACAAGAGGCGTGAACTATGCCTTTATCTGAGGAGATAGTAAACAAGCAGGTTAGGATTTACTTATCACTCAGAGGGTGCTTGATTTTTTTTTTTTTTTTTTTTTTTTTGAGACAGGGTCTTGTTTTGTGGTTCAGACTGGCCCTGAGCTCAGCCTCAAACTCACATCACAGCAATACTCCTGCCTCTGCCTCCCAAGTGCTGGGATTACAGGCGTGAGCCACCACGCCTGGCACTGTGGTATGTGGTACTAATTGCTGCTGGGGGTGAGTCTCCACACCCAGTATTATATGTGGTTAACCAGGGAATCAAACCCGAGTCCTTGCACTTACTTGCAAGACAGGCACTGGAACTACTGAGCTAAATCCCTGGCCCAGAGGGTGCTTTTCAAACATGTTAGATTCTTTTCTGTGATATCCCTATATTCTTGCTCACTCTTCTCCTTCCCCCCAAAACCATCCAATCCTGAACATTCTAACATCTTCCTATACAGCCATGGCCAGAGTATACACAAATTGTTTGTTACTTTACTGAGATTAAAGTCTACATTTTTATGGCCAGATGTGCAATATTTTCCCATATACCATCGATTCTAGGTCACATCTTTTCACATCTTCATATTTGTGAGATCGGAGGAAATCAAAATAGAAAACAGATCTGTCAGTATAGTGGAAGATCTTAGCTTCTCTTTCTCAATAATATAAAACAAGAGACAATAAGGAAGCATAGATTAGCAAATTTGATCTATTAGTGAGATATAAAACAATGATTATATGTTATTTTCAAGTATATATGTAGAATTCACTTACATTTACTAAACCCTGGGTGATGAACGCCATTTTCAACAAATACATAATAGTGGCATCAGAGTATATTCTTTAACCATTGAAGAATTCATCTAGAGATAATATAAACATAATAATTAAATTCTTAAAATTTCTAGAAATTAAACAATAAAATTGTGAATAGTGCATAAATAAAACAAGAAATTATAATAGAGATGGAACCAAAAGCTGAGTGTGGTAGTGCACACCTGTCATGTCATCTTCTTAGGAGGCTGAGGGAGGAAGATTGAAAGCTCCAGTACTGCCAGAACAACTTAGTGAAATCCTGTCAAAATAAATCAAAACTAAAACGCACAAGGTATGCAACTTGGCTGCGTTCAATCCCCGGTTCCAGAAACAAGGGAGATGGGGAAAGAGAGAGAGAATGGGGGGGGCGCGCTGAAAGATCATGAATTGTACACATCTCAACAAAGGCTTATAAAACCTCACGTGACATGGAGACAAAGTTATGCTTAAGAAAAAATTTATAGGCTGCACATATTAAAAAAGAGGAGCTTGAAAATCAATGAAAGTATCTCTTTCAACCATTTAAGAAAAGAGTTTTAAATTAAACCCAAATGAAAGAAAGTAATGAAGAAGTTAAATTAGCCAAATAGACAACAAATGTTCAGAAGAGAATCAAAAACACTGAAAAACAATTCTTTAAAACCACTAATAAAATTACTTTCTTTGGTCCAGAGAAAAAAGGAAGAATTCACTAATCACTAAACCTAAGAATAAAAAAGACATTATAAATCGATTATATGGACATTTAAAAGGTCATAACATGATGTTTTGAGTAATTCTGTACCATAAGTCTTTAAAAATGTAAAGCAAAAGATTCCTTTAAAATCACAACTTACCACAACAGAAAATGAAGACACAAAAAGGCTTAATTTTTTTTAAAAAAAAGAATCTGTAATTTACAATTTCCTCGTAAAGAAAAGTAAAGGTCCAGATGATTTCACTGGTGAATTCTTCCAAACATTCAACACTAATCTTACAGAAATTCTTCTAACAGCATTTTTTCAGTCCACTTTTTAAAATTTGCTTTTATACGAAAGCCTAGTTTATTTGATGCTAAAGCTAGATAATTGTATATTATGGTTACACTGAATGTATCCTAGGAACATGGCATTTGTTTAACTTTTAAAAATCAATCAATATAATTTACACAAATTCTGAGGGGAAAAAAGAAAAGTTATATGTCTATCTTTACACATGAAGAAAACAATTCTGATAAAATTCAACGTGATGAAGTCTCTTTGGTCTGAATGCTCACATGTATTACTGCTTATACAATGAAATTTTCTTTAATTCAAGGAACCTTTATTCACTGTAAAATAATCTATATTTTGAAACTGAAAGATCAAATTTTACTGATCTTTCTCTGTACTTAATCAGGACCTTCTACAGTGTTGGTGAGAATGCAAACTTATAAAATCCCCATGGAAATCAGTTCCGAGGGTTCTCAAAACACTGAAAATAAAAATTCCATTTGACCTGGGGGGCTGGGAATTTAGCTCAGTGGTTCCAGTGCCTGTCTTGCAAGCTCAAGGACCCGGATTCAATCCTTGGTAACCACATACAATATTGGGCATGGAGACTCACGCCCAGCAGCAACCAGTACCACACACCACAGTGCTGGCATGGTGGTTCACGCCTGTAATCCCAGCACTCAGGAGGCAGAGGAAGGGGGATTGCTGTGATGTGAGTTTGAGGCTGAGCTCAGGGCCAGCCTGAACCACAAAGCAAGACCCTGTCTCAAAAAAAAAAAAAAAAGAAAGAAAAAGAAAAAAAAAAGAAATGTAAACATTCTGCTCTACAAACATGTACTGACACAAAAGACTTTTGGTAACCTCCCACCACCACAAATGATGCATGCATGTCTCAGTCTCAGTTGTGATGCCCATTTGAAAGTAGAAATTAACAGGAACAAGATTATCTTTAAGTACAGAAAATTCTAGAGCCAGCTGTGATGAAGATGCATTATTTCTCCCTAGAATTGCCTATTGCTTCTATTCATGAGGAAATTTTCATTTCACTAACTCTTTACTGATTTATGGTAGTGTGTTTAATCTGCAATCACATGGTATTGTTTTTACTGCTATCTGAAAAGAATATTGCCCAATTTGTTAGTGGTCTACATTTCCTTCATTACAGACACTCTGAAGTATGCTGTCTTGGTCCATGTCATAGGTCCAAAAAACAGCAAGTAGGCCACTTGCTACTCATGGTGTTGCGTTTATTTTCAGAATGCAGCATTCTTCAAGTCTTCCAGGAATGCTTTGGTTCAGACATGAATCCTTAATTAAAGAGGGTTTAATATCCCCTATCTTATCAGGCTGTTTTCTAGAATGTTAAATTCAAACTTAGCCTTCAGTTTAATTTTTTGCAACAAAGAGTCCTCAAAATCAGTCCCATATTGCAAGACACTTGCTCCTTTTTATCTTGCCAATATCCAGTAAGTATGGCCCGTCTTTAATTAAGTTCTCTGAGTGGGTGTGAATCGCTGTCTCCTTCTGTTCTGATTCATATTTTCCTATAGATTAATGATATTGAACAATTTATTCATGTGCTTAGGTGCTATTTGTATGGCTTTTTTAGAGGAAATTATATTCAAATCTTGTGTCCATATTGATACTGGGTCATCTTGTTATTAATGGGTAAGTATTCTTTACAGATTCTAAATATGCATCCTTCCTCATACATATACTTCTTAAATATGTTTCTCTTATTGATAGGATGTCTCTTGAGTATGTCATTTGTGGTATAAATTCCTTCCATGGGTAAGATTATTTTACCTATTTCACAAATGCCTCCTTGTACTTTTGGAGTAATAGTTACACTAAACTCATGAAGCTGTATGTCAATGTTTTCTTCTCAGCATTTGTAGTTTTAACTTTTACTTTGAAGTTAGCGATCAATGTATTTTGAACTAATTTGGGGGCACTGTCTGATCTTAGGGATCAACCTCACTCATCTGCCTGGTCATATCCAGTTACTTCATCATCACTTTGCTGAGAAAACTATTCTCCTCCACTAAATTTTCTTGACATCTCTAAAAGTTAATTCAGCAGAAATAGAAAAGTCTATTCATTTTATTTTATTTTTTGAGACAGGATCCTACTTTGTAATTCAAGCTGGCCCTGAGCTCACTATGTAGTGCAGGCAAGGCTCAAACTCACAGAAATTTTCCTGCCTCTACCTTCTGAGTTCTGGGATTACAGGTGTGAGCCATCAAATCTAAGATTATTGTATGTGTTTAACAGGGATCAAACTCGGGACCTTGCCTTTGCAATACAGATGCCAGAACCACTGAGCTAAATCCCCGGCCCAGAAAAGTTTATTTTTATACAGTCATTCTTAGTGGATTAATCTAAATGTCTAATCTTGTGTCAATATTATGATATATTGATTATTATAGCATTTTAGCAAGTTTTGAAATAAAAAAAGCTATTTCTCTGATATGTCAGATTGGAATGACACTTTTATAACTTAAGAGGGGAAGAAGTGACATTAGAAATGCCAATAACCTGTCCTCTGTATGAAACCATAGCCCCAGACCTGCAGATGGAAGGGGAGGAGTCCGTTTCCTCGGCTGTTTATGCCTGAGGCAAAGCTTCTGTAGCACTTCACTAACGGTAGAGGTAATGGCCTGAATCATGGGATAAGTGCAGCAGACTCACAACTTTTATTAAGATTTAGTAAATTTTCTTAAATGACTGTTTCTTCATTTGTTGTATGCCCTCAAGACAATTTCCTGAGAATTTAAATGATTACTCTCTGTATTTTTCATCAGCTGAATTTCTGTGTGTATGTGTGTGCATGCACGCGCACATGTGTGTGTTTAAGGAAAACAGTACAGCAAACCCTTAATTTACCCAACAATTATTATTTAAGTGAAACTTGAAAGGATGATTGGAGTGACTCTTAGGAAGGGAATAGTGAGAAGTACTCTCCTTCCAGACACATCTGCAATTCCGCAGAAGTGCAGGTGGAGCAACAGCAATTGGGTTTGTGTAACTTTCCCCAGTGAGATTCTTGTGGAACAGTATTCAAAGCTCATGTACTAGAGCTCTGGTTGCTAGCTGGTCAATTCTGGAGGAAGTGATTAAATCATAAAGCCTTTAACTTCATCAACTGGCTCAACTGAATAGTGAGATCATAACTTGATTGGATTGCTAGATGTTGGTAGAAACAGGAATGCTTGGCAGAGGGCATGTACTGTGAGGATGAGACCTTAGAGACCTTAGAGATGATATCTTGTCCTCAGTCCCTGACCCTATCCCTGTTCCCACTTCCCAGGTGTTCTGAAGTGAGTAGCTTTACTCTACCACATCCTCTACCTCTGAAGTTCTGCCTCACCTCAGCCCCAAAAGCAATGGAGCCAGTCAACCATGGGCTGAAACGATGAACCAAAATAAATCTTTCCCCCTTAAGTTGATATTTTCAGATGTTTTTGTACAGAAACAAAAGCTGACTCCCACAGAGCTCAGCTTAAGGTCCGTTAGAATCATAACATTCATTAATGTACCCATTCATTAATTCTGTGCACATTTAATAAGCATTTACCATATTTCAGACACTGTGTTGGGTGATGGGTAAGGGAGAGCACAAAAACCAGCACATTATTGAAATATGATCCCTATTTTAGACAAGTTCATAGTCTAATACATAAATAATGTGTCAGTTTCCAAACTAACTATGTCACTGTATTTTATCCAAATAGAAGACTCCTTAATATTATAGTATTGATTTTATATATTATTATTGTTAATAATTAAAGAATTTTTAAGATATTTAAAAAATAATGAAAAAATAGAAAAAAGAAAATGACATTTAGCTCTAGTAAAGTACAATTTGATATATTCTATATTATGGCTTAAAATATAATTAGTAATAAATTTTCAAAAGTTTAAAAACTACTTTTCCAGAAAATAACTGAATCCTGTCTAATTTAATGGTGTTTATATTCCTGTCATGGCCAGTTTCAAGCTATCAGCCAGTGTAGTTAATCGACTTGGATTTAAGCATAGACAAATACAATTAGTTTTTGTTGCTATTTTTTAACAAGTAACACAATACTCCATAGTATATTGTTCTTATATCCTGTTCATATAAAAATATATATGTATTTATAAAATATATACATATATATATATATATATATATATATATATATATATATAACTTTCTGGTTTCTGAGACAACATACTCAACACCCATAAGTTAAAAGAGCAAAAGTTTACAAATCTGTAGAAATTTTAGTCCATATTCATCTGTATCCTCAGCAGGGCTCACAGCAGAGAAGAAACAGTCCTTGGCATGGTAGACAGGAAACATCAAACCTTCCCATTTTTTCTTTGTTTTATTAAAGGCTACAGGCTTATTGGTTGGTGCCACCAACACCTAGAAGAAGCCTTCCTCTTCAGTAAGTCCATTATCCAAATTCAGAATGATGCTAAACCGACCTACAGTTTCACATTCCCATGATCTTGTATCGCACAGTCATGATCCAGTTACCTCTTCAAAGTCCCACCTAAGAGTGCCTGAGCCTTTGGGCGGATATCTTGATAGAGCATATAACACGTTTGTGTTAATGTTTAATTATCATTCCACAAATAACAGATTATTAATGTTAATGTTTAATTATCATTTCACAAAAAAGAGATTATTAAGAACTAATATGGAATAGAACAATCATAAAAGTTTATTTTATAACATAATTTATGATAGAGATGTTGCTATGAAAAAGGTCCACGAGTACAGTCTCTCATCTCTTGTTCTTGAAATATCTTACTATGTGTATGATAGATCTTAGCAACCTCTTCTTTAGATTTCCTTTAATTTCTAAATGGTTAACTTCCACTTTTTCACTTAACAGAAGCTCTTTTTTCTCTTCAGCATATTAAACTTCCAGCATCATTATCCTTGTGCTTTGGGGCCATGATTAAATTGAGTAAGGGTTACTAGAACACAAGCAGTGTGATACTGCAGTACAAACTGACAACTAACTGAGAGGGCTGCTGTATGCACAGCATAAATGACATGGACATGGTGGTCCAAGGACAGTTCATCTCCCAGGTGGAGAATGGGGATGTAAGATTTCAGTACACTGCACTGATCACCTTACAGTTTAAAATATGAATTGTTTATTTCTGGAATTATTTATTTAAAATATTCATACCATAATTGACCAGGAACTAAATGTACAGTACACAAAAGTACAGATAAGGGAGAACAACTATCCTGTTAAGAAAAATTTTATGGTAAAAAGGAAATAATAGAAACACAGCTTATTTATATAGGAGAGGTTGAAGGGAGGGTGGGGGAATGGAAAAAAATAAGAATCAAGACATAAGGAACAAATTCTCAGTGAGGAATGTGATACCTAAAGTGTCCTTATAAACTCAAATTACTAAAAAAGAAAGAAAGCCCTAGTTGTAGACTTTAAGGGAACAGTAGAGTTCCTTTTAACAGAGCATGTCTGTATAATGAAATGACAGAGATTGATATGCCTTTACGTACCTGGTTTACAGGGAGACATGGGTTTTGGAGTACTGAAAGATAGGGAAGGTGAAGTGGTGAATGGCAAAATAACGGCTGTGTGTGTGACTGGAGTCCAGTTTTTACTGATCTGAGAAGGTTTGTAGAAGACAAGAGTAAGGAACTTTCACTCAGCTAGACAGTGACATTAGGACAGCAACAGAGAGGGACAATGAGAGAAACAGGAAATGAGAGACACTCAAAGACAGCAGCATTTGATACCTCAGGGATGACTCTTGAGGATGTGGGGGAGGACCACGGCTGGCTTGAGGAAGGTAGTTGTCATCAGAAGGGGTAAAGACCAGGAACCATCTGAAAGAAGCTTCTTTCTCTGCACCTCTCAAATTCTAAAGAGCGTTGAAATTTAAAAGGAAGTGTGACCCCAGGTTCCAGAATGCTTAGACACAACAGAGTGACAGTCTACTCTTATACTTCATTTCAGATTCTTCACTTTTGCTGTACATATTAAACTTCCAGTATTTTCCAGTAGATGATGACAATGATGATGATGATGATGATGATGATTTTTGCTTTTGCTTCAAGGGATGGAAACTAAGAACAGCACTGAACAACTGAGCTACACTGGTAGCCCTTTCTCTGTTAACTGGCATTACAGGTATATCCCTATCTACCTTGTACATGGATGTTTTTAGCACCCCAAAGACCATATTTGCTGGAGTTGTTCATGTATGCAAAAATATGCATGGATATGTGTACACATAGACATATGCAAATGTATCTTTGCATGATAGACACATGACTTAAAGTTCCTAATAATGATTACTACAACTTAAGTGTGGAAGGCTTCCCTGAATATCTTGAAAAAAATCTAGAAAAGGAAAGATGCAGAAATACCATTTTTGTTGTATTTTGTTTGTTTCACATTACTACTTTGCGGGTGGGAGGCAAATTCTTCCAATTTTTGTTGTCAATCTTTGCTCTTTTTTCCTTTTCTTTTAATTAGTACATGTGTGTAGTACATAATATTCATGCTCATTATGGGAAATTGGTACAGCATATGTATAAAATGCATTTTAATTCCTTTTTAATACTCCCTTCACCATCCAAATCTTGATTTTCTCTCAAGTTTTGTATCTGTTTATAAAACACAAATTTATCTTCCTTGTGAAGAATTGGCACATGCACTATATTATAATTTTTAATGGAGAGTTCTAACCCCTATGATTATGTTCCATAGCATGTATTTTATGTATAATCTATTTTCAAAGACATATATAGATAAATGTAGTATATATATACATATATATATAAAATGAAACGTTTTATATATATATATAAAACGAAATATATATATATATATATATATATATATATATATATATATATATATGGGCCCTTTTTCATTTCAAATGGGTACTTTTAAAAAAGAGCAAGTAGACTGGGAGCTATGTTCACATTTGTGGTGCAATATGCTCTTCACGTTTACAACTGAGATAATGTGTATGTCAAGTAAGAATTTAGTGCTGCAACACAATTGACACTCATAGTTCCCCCCAAACTAATGTGGCTTGTAATCTCTATTTTGTATTATCACTGTCATTTTCCAAAGTAAAGTGAAAGAAGTCGTTATACCAAAGTATAGTAGGAAGCTCTGTTTGCCAACCATAACCAGCTATTATTTATTTCCAGAAGCATCACGTAAAGACAAAGGAATAATAAGCATGATATGTTCTTGGGCTTCAGAGAGTAGAGAAAAAGCAGGGACACATGATCATAGAGATTAGGACCTAAGCATTTAAGACTTTTCTATTGGCTAATCACTGAGCTCAAAGAAGGTGCTTTTGTGCATGTGTCGGTTTTAGATTTGTGTTATGATGATCAGTCAACATTTTTGGTGTCCAGAAATAGAAAACACCCTTCCAAAGCCCTTTCCCTTTCAGGTAGCTCTGTTCATCTTGAGTCTTCTGGTGATTACTTCAGCCTGAGTATCTCTTTCACATGAGTAATGTTTAGAGACCCTTCTAGAGAAGAACACTGAGAATCTCAGTACGACCCTAAATGAAATAATAAATATTCTATAAACACAGCCTAAAATAAAATGTGCTATATATTTTTCACAAAGTAATAATAGCTGAGCTTTAGTGAATGTTTCTTGTGCCAGAGCCTCTATCAAGAAATGTATATAAGTATAAATATGTATGTGTATATTACTTACTTAACCTAAACTCGCTACTATAGGTCAAATATCAAATTTAATATAGTGTTGCTTGATCTCTCCACGATGCTGATTTGTTCACTTAGACATAAGGACTTGTGAGAATAATACCTAGCCAGATATTTCAGCATCTTGGGCACAGTACATTGGCATATCAAATTAACCACCACATAGAATCTATGGATTTTTATGCTTTTCTGAGGAATTGATCCTCTTTTTATTATAAAATGCCTGTCACTCTTAGTGATGTTCACTATTTTGAAATCTCCTTTGTCTTTCCATAAGTAGAAAAATAGGTTTTACCTTTTTTTCACATTTTTGTGTGGATATGTCATATTCTACCATCTTACTCTTATTTGTTGGTTTACATAGAAATGACTTCCTTACAGGTAATATATACTTGGATCTGATTTTTTTACACCCAGTTTTACAAGTGCTTAATTTTAACTGAGGTATTTAGACTATTTATATTTAATGTGATAATTTTATGGTTGAGTTTATTATGTTATTTGGTTACTTGTTCCTAATTTATCCTATTAGGTTATTCTTCACTTTTATTAAGTCATTGGGTTAACTGGCTTGTTGTTGTTGTTGTTGTTGTTGTTGTTGTTTAATTTGAACTATGTACCATTACACAACTTTGTTCTTCACTATATTTTCACCTCCACTGGTTACATTTAAATTTTTCTCATTATTGCTGCTTTCAAACAATGTGATTATAATATATCTTGCTGTAATTTTCTTTACAATTCTTGTACTTGAAAGTCAAAGAGCTTCTCATATACTTAAGATAACAGTATTCATAAAATTTGGACAAAAACAAGCTGCTATTTCAAGTATTTTGCCCCTCAACTTTGGAAGCTCCATTTTTCTTTTTGTCAAACCACTGAAAAGTTTCCTATATCACTTTCCACTGATGTTCTGTTCATTTTTAAAAGTTCCTACTTTTCTCTGTGCTTCATTTAACTTTTTCTGCTACTATATCTTTAAGTTCACCCAAAGTTCACTTTGAGGAGATTCTAATCCAGCATATTTTTAATCTCAGATATTTTAGCATTCATGTCTGAATGTTCCTTCAGTATTTATTTTCTTAAAATCTACTTAATTTAGTGAACATGTAGAAGTATAGATAACTGTTTAATTGTCCTTTTTAGCTAATTCTAATGTTTGAGTAAATTTTGTTTTGGTATTAATTGATTTTCTCCACATCAGTAGTTACATTTGCTTTCTTTTTGCATGTTCATATTATTGAGTGTTAAATTAACTTTTCATGTCAATGACTATTTTTGTTTCTATAAATATTCATGAATTTTGTTTTTTAACATAATTAACTTTCTTAAAGAAAATGTTCATCTTCCTCCAGTCCTATTTTTTAAAGATTTGTTAGGGAGAACTACAGTAGTACTAATTCTGGGTTAATTTTTCTCTACCACTCCACTGTGTACTTCCTACCAAAACTTTGAGAATCATGAGCTTCTCTAGTTTTGTCAGCAGAAACAAAACATTTCCAACTCTGTGTGAGTGTGGGGCACTGTTACCCATAATTCCTTCTGGTGAATCTTTTTCTGTACTTGAAGAATTTCCTCAGACACATGTTTATATCATTATTCAGCTGAATATTTGAAGGTCCTTTGCATATTTCTGAAGTTCCTCCTCTCTATTCTCCTCTCTATTCTCTCTGAAAGCTCTCTATTCTTCCACATCCTGCCTTTTATAATCTAGCTATTATCTAGCTCAGTGGTATATCAGTCCTACCTCCTCAGCTCACAAAGTTTGGTAAACTGTTCACTTTCTCCCTGGAACTTTGAGACTATCTCAGAGAGTCTTCAGGCCAAGTTACAGTAGGTTTATTTGTTTTAAACTGTCATTAATTGCCCATAGTTTTGTTCAATGTTTGGAAAATAATTGTTTCACAATGTTATTTGTGTTTTTCTTTCATTTATTTATCTATTTCACTATTTAAAGTAAAATTTGTTTATTATTTATTATTTATTTATTTCACTATTTAAAGTAAAATAGTAAATCTGATTCCTGTTTTCCCATCTTATCAGAGAAGTTGTCTTATTATGCTTTAATTTGTTTCTTCCCTTAAGAGCACCTACAACTAATTTCTTGTGATGTAACAGAAAGTTCTAGTCCTTAACATATCTCCTCACCAATGGCTTGGATATTAGGCTTTGCCATTGAGCATCCAAAGTCCTCTGAGTAAATTGCTAGCCTCTAAAACTACAAGCATTCTCTCTCACCTTCTCCATCTCCCTTTTCTCCCTGTCCCTTTTCTTCTCTCAAAAACAAAATTTTGGGTGAATTTTCATGTAGTAACACATTTCCACATGTTTTAAAAAATTTTTAATGATTCACAATCCTCCAACTGGTCAAAAAAAATCAATCAAATAATTTCAGGCTAAATTTTTAAGTCAATTCTATTTTCATAAAAACCACTAGTATTTAATGTGAAGAAAGTCAACAATAAAAGATTTAAAGTCCTTAAAAGAAAAACTATTTTTAACATAAGCAGAGAATTATTTATGCACAAAAACTTTGATCATTTAAAGCCAACATTACCTACTTATTAAAACAACTTACTTAATGTCTTTATTATAATAATGAAATCTTTAAAAGCCCATATGAGTTATTCTGTTTCATCGTGAATATTCTACAAATTCTTTTAGTCACCACATCAAATACAGATAAGCTTCTCCACATGGCACATGGCCCTTTTCTCTTTTAGAGCTAAAAGTAAATATATTTTTCTTTTAAATGTATTCTCCAATTCAGCCTGTTTTTGCTTGTTCAAATCTAAATTATATATTGATAAATGGGCAATATTTTTAAATAAATGAAGCTTCATGTGTGCAGAAACAAATGCCCTTTGATGTGGAGGCCTCTTCAGGAAAACTAGTATCCTCTGAATGGTATTTCTTTCTTTCAGCAGAGAGATGACTTTCCCAAACACATTTCAGCTTATTATAGTAAACATTCTTAGTTTCTCCGAAGAAAGAAAATTTCATACTATATTATTCCCTCTTTACGCTAACCTGAATTTTGTCCCTCTCTGCCCTTCAGGAATCCTTGAAAGTAGGGAGTACCTAGAGAGGACTCAATTGGATATGAAGGGCTGCAGATAGGATTCATGGGTAGCACTTCAAATATATTGTCAAAGAGACAGCCAGAAGAGAAGCTCGAATGTGACAAGAAAGGTGATGCACTGAGGCAGAGAGGAATTTGTGTTCTTGCTGAAGTATCAAGAAAGGCCTGTGGAAGAATAACGACATCAAAAGCTGGAAGGTGAGTTTCAACTTCATGGTGAAAAGGGTTCAATTGTTTTGTTTGCTGATTTGGGCACCATTTATTAGGCATATACTGCCAAGGAATGATAGGTACAAGATGAACTTTAGGAAGAGTAATGTGGATTAGGTTCACATTAGGTTAGGTTAGATGATGCATGGAGAAGAAAATGGAGACCTGGAAAACAGAAGAGGAGGTGACATTTCTCTAAATCATATGGCTTTCAACAGGTCACACTGTGCTTTCTTTGACACACTGAACTTCACCTGAACTATATAATGCCCCCAAGATGGGTAAATTGGCCTGAACTCACTATTTAGCCTAGGTTAGTCTCAAACTTGTGGAAATCATACTACCTCAGCCTCACAAGAAGAAATGCCATTGTGAGATAGCTCTAAAATAGCTGGTGGGATCCAAGTAGTGTGGCAGAGCAAACCACATAGGGTAGATTTGGCGCACACAGCCCCTCACCTCATCATCCCCTCTCCAATCAGAGGATACTGAAGTCTGGCGTCATTTTTCTTACAACAGGGATGAGCTGCTCCCTCACCCCACTCTTTCAGTCTTGGGTTCTGAGGGGACAAACAGGCAGCCACTGTTGGTTTAAAGAGTCTTCTTCAATACTGGACCAGAGCACACTAGAGTCACTGCAGGGAGCCTGCACTTCATCCCAAGAGAAATGGGACAGATATTCGTCTGGCACACAGAGTTTACTCTACTTCAATTTGAATCTGTGGTCTGCACTCAGACTCATTTGCGCCTCTACTGAACTTTCACTGCCCTGCTCCAGTGCTAGACCTGCCAGAGTCTCTGGCTGCCAGACAACTGAGGTATGTATGGCATGTTCCAAGCTCTCAAGGCAGAACAGTATCCACCCTGCCTACAGCCAGAGCCCTGGACACATTGCTTGCCAGATACAATAGTCCAATCCTCTCCTGATTATTTTAGCAAGGGTTCATGGCTGCCTCTTCTTCCTGGTAGTTCAGATACCCACAAAACACCACTAAGTCCTCACTGGACTTGTAAAAAGTTTCCCTCATTAGTCTTTAGCAGATTTTTTTTCCCTCTGTTCATGCACAAACTGAGAATTAGGACTGAGAGCCCACAGGAGCCACCATATTAAGAAATTTGTCCCATGATGCAGGAAAATGTATTGGGTAACCATTGTAGATCATCCCTAGCCAGTAGGAATTTACAACAGGAGCATCAGAAAGAAGGCCCTACCCTTCCCCTCGTCTTGTTACCCAGCATAAGCAGCTGCAACCGATAAGAGACAAGGGAGAGAGGACACCTTGAAGTCAGTAAACCTCCATACAAACTCACACTCTATAGACAGGGTCAAGTAGGACCCCGCTGTGTCAGACTAAAGATTATAGACCTAAGAAGAAAATACCCCCCTGGTAATACATAAGAACTTTTTTCTTTTCTTTATCCCTTTTTAATTTTTATTCTCTATTATTGTTTGTTTTGTTTTGTTTTTTTGCTTTTCACTATTGTATTTTGATGGAGTTTGGGGGCTTACCACCCATTTTTCTGGTCCTCCTTTTATTATTACTCTGGTTGGTTTGAACAGACCCTCCTTTTACTCTCCCTCCCTTCTTTTCTCACTTTCTCTTTTCCAACTTACTCCTTAGCATTTTTCTTATTTTCTTTTACTTTAGTTTAATGTCCAGTACCTATTATTTATCCTTCTCCAGGTGGCTCTCTCTGTTACTGTTGTCTAACAGTACTAATTTCCCTCTATTGCATAACAGGAACTTTTACATCAATCTTTCCACATTCTTCACATCTATCATTGGTTTATTTTTCATAATCTATCCCTTTATCTCATTTTTATACCACCATGCCTATACCATCTACTCTTATGAACTTATAGATAATTAACTATATCTCACTATAGCTGAAAATTGATTTATAGTGAAATGGGGTAATTTTCTTTATCAAGAGAATATTTACTGTATATAATTTTTTGATTTGTTTTAAATCTTGTACCAATATAAATAGTATATATATGTTTAAAGGTAGCAAAGTACTGGTCATCACAGTTTGTCATTTTCCAGTTTGTGTTTGATATTATGGCTATTACTGATTTACTTAGCCAAGGTGACACCTTGAGTACTTTTGTAGTATGCACAGATTTAGCAAAAAGTAAAGGCTGCATAAAATACACTTTTAAATTTTCATGTTTGTTTCACTCACCTCCTCCAAATATTATAAAGCAAAAGGCATCTGTAGTAACTTGGTGGTACTAATATTATGGTCATTGTTACCTGCCAATAAATTTATTCTCATTGAATACTTAATAGAATGTTTTAAAACTGGTTTTCTGTTTAATATATGTGAACTGTGAAACACTGTCTTTTCTATTAAAGCAATTAATGAAAACTTCAGTTATTAGCAACTGATTCACCTTGTATGCTGATATATAGATTTTCTGAGGTCTATAAGCAATTACTACAGGACAGTGCCAAAGAACTGAGTGCTAGGCTAAACAGGCTGTAAAATTTCATCACTGATAGGGCTGGGGAGTTAGCTCAGTGGTTCCGGCGCCTGTCTTGCAAGCGCAAGGGCCCAGGTTCGATTCCCCAGTATCCACATACAATACTGGGTATGGAGACCCACCCCCAGCAGCAACCAGTACCATATACCACAGTTCCGGGCGTGGTGGCTCACGCCTGTAATCCCAGCACTCGGGAGGCAGAGGCAGTAGGATTGTGATGTGAGTTTGAGGCTGAGCTCAGGGCCAGTGTGAACCACAAAGTGAGACCCTGTCTCAAAAAAACCTAAAAAAAAAAAAAAAAAATCATCACTGATAAACAGAAGATGTCAGAGTGTTCATCCAATAACAACACACTATGAATCATGATGTGTATATTTAATGTACCAATAAAGATAATTAAAAAAAAAAATAACAACATACTATGTATTCTCAACAGCAATTAAGACTTTCCCTGAAAGATGGTAGCTCACAAAACATGCTTAAGTAAGTGTAAAGGAGTTGAAATTATCCCCAGCATATTATCAAATAATAGAAAGAAATTGGAGGGGGTGGGGATTTAGCTCAGTGGTTCCAGTGCCTGTGTTCCAAGCACAAGGGCCCGGGTTCAATCCCCCTGTTAACCACATACAATACTAAGCATGGAGACTCACGCCCAGCCGCAACCAGTACCACATACCACAGTGCCAGGTGTGGTGGCTCATGCTTGTAATCCCAGAACTTGGGAGGCAGAGGCAGGAGGATTGCTATGATGTGAGTTTGAGGCCAAGCTTAGGGCCAGCCTGAACTACAAAGCAGGACCCTGTCTCAAAAAAGGAAGAAATTGGAAATAAATGGCAAAAGAAACCACAAAACCAATATAAACATGTGGAAATTCAACAAACAACTTTTTAAACTACCTTTTGAACAACAAATAGATCCTTGATGACATCAAAGAAAAAAATAGACAGCTTCTAAAATTGAATGTTAATCCCAATATGATATACTACAACTTATAGAATATGGTGAAAACAGTTCTATAAAGGAAGTTTATAGCAGTTAATTCCCACATCAAAAAAAAATGGAGTGAGCTCATATAGATAACCTGATTTTCAAGCTCAAACTGCTAGAAAAAGAAGAACAACTTAAACTCAAATGTCCTACAAGGAGGAAAGTAATATAGATCTGAGCAAAAATGAATGCAACTGAGACTAAGAAAGCCATGCAAGGAATTAATTAAAATGTTAGTTGTTTGAAAGATTAGATGAAAAAAATCCTTAGCCAACCATATCACAAAAGGAAAGACCCAAATCCATTCAAACAGTGACTTTTACAATAACATCAAGAAAACTGAAAAACTTAGGAATTAGTCTAATGAAGGAAGTGACAGACTTTTATGTCTGAAAAAAGATACTGAAGAGTACATCAGAAAATGAAAAGCTTTCTCAGATTTCTTGGTAGGCAAAACCAATATTATAAAAATGACCACGCTTCTAAAATTGTTATATAGATTTAATGCAAACTCAATCAAAATACCAAAAGAATGTCTCATAGAACTAGAAAAAAGTAGTTCTAATCCATATGAAACCAGAAGAGACCTAGAATAACAAAAGCAGTTCTAGGCAATGAAGTCAAGGAAGGGGCATCAGAATTCTGACTTGAAATTCTATGATAAATATACTGTAATTTAAAAAAACCCCACAGTACTGGCAATAAAAACAGACCTGACTATCACTGAAACAAATGTAAAAACAACTCTGAACACACTCAGCCAAATAATGTTTAATAAAA
>PVIR01033265.1:0-18012 GCA_004026965.1 Petromus typicus | reverse complement strand
CAACATTAAATTGTGTCAATCAAGCAAATAAAGGAAGAGAGCCTTATTTATAAAATTGCCGGCTTCTGGTTTTACTTCCTTGCTTCTCGGGCTGCGAGAGGAGAAAAATGAAGCTTTCTGTGCTTGGCATTTTTCTGTTTTTATACAGTACTCCAGGCTGGACAAAAGATAAGCATTATTACATTGGAATTAAAGAGACAACTTGGAACTATGCCTCTGACAATGAGAGAAAGACACTTATTTCAGTTGACAAGTAAGTCACTATTTTTATTGCTAATGGACTGACTCTACAAATTATGAATTTAAACATAAAGCCAGTAAGTAAGATGAGCTATTTCTTTATTTTGTTATGCACAGAAATTGCAAAGCATAGGCTTGAAGTCCAAGATATTATGATCAGTTTCCTCTGTCTTCTGAGTACTTTTCACTAGACAGCTAAGTCAGTCCTTTTCTGTCGGTCTTGGGGGGCGGCATCAGCTGGCCAGTCACTGCTGCATCTCCTTTCAGTATTCTATTTTTTTGGTGATGCAGAAGATTTTTAATTTAAATAATGACTGTATAGACTGTTATGTTTATGACACTATGTGCTGCTTATTAACAAGATAAATTTTTAAAAATCCTTCTAGACGTCATTTATAGAAATAAAATACAATGTAAACAGATGTGGTTCTTCCCAATACTTGCTGGCTCACCTTGTGCAGTGAATGAATGGAATTCACCTTTCACAGGTGAATACTCTGTTTAATTTTATATATGGTTGCAATTCTTCATGCGAAAAATAAATCCATAGCTGACAATAATATCCAATTGCTATGTTATTTAGCTAGTAGTATGAGTAAGGAAAATTATGATCTAAAGATAACTGGGTATAAAAACAACTAGTACATCTTGCAACTTTTTATTTTAGATAGAGTCTTGCTTTGTAGTTCAGGCTGGCCCTGAGCTCAGCCTCAAACTCACAGCAATCCTCTTACCTCTGCCTCCTGAGTGCTGGGATTAAAGGTGTGACCATCACATCTGGCACTGTGGTATGTGGTACTGATTGCTGGTGGGTGTGAGTCTCCACACCCATTATTGTTGTATGTGGTTACTGGGGATTGAATCCAGGCCCTTGCACTTGCAAGACAGGTGCAGAAACCACTGAGCTAAATCCCTGGCCCCAACTATTATTTTTTGAAATCTGGTTTAACGATAGGATTGTCCTAAGAGTATGGCATATTTTTAAGGCATCACTAGGAACATTATTTTGTATGGATTCAATGTCATCCTGGTTAAATACAATGTAAACTACATATGGTTTTTATTTTTAAGGAAAAAAGTCAGGCATTTTAAAAGTAAAAATGCTTGGCTCAGAGGATAGCTTAGTGGTAGAGGGCTTGCCTTGCATGTGTGTGACCCTAAATTTGTTCCCTATTATTGCAATAAATAAATACATAGATAGATGTGTTTTCTTACTCAGCTCCACCATGAGCTGCCTGCCTTTCTTCATGATAAAAAATTAAATCCATTTATTGGGCACAAATAAAGTACAAGACAATTCCCCAACTGTTTTCCAATGAAGAAGTCTCTAATCTAGAAATTAGGGAATAGAATAGTGCAGGAAGTTGCCCAAAATTTTATGTGAATTTATTTTCAAATACTCCGTGTCCTGCCTCTTGCTGGGAAGTGATACAGCGCGTATAAGCTTATTTACAACATTGTTACTTAGGAGGGTTACTTAAAGGAAGAAAATTGTTGTATTTTCCAGTTGAAGTTCAGCTTAAAGGTGCACCAACCCAGGGAGGGATTGGTCACGTGCTCTGTGAACCTCTTCCTCACACATCTGAGCAGTGACCATAGCTTTACAATTTTGCAAACATTTCATTAAACTTTTTGCATAGCTGAGTATGTTAGCAACTTTTTGTTGCCTTCTTTGGCCCATATTTGCAACATTATCAGCCCAGTCAGTAAAAAAATGATAGTATATCATTTCGCTCTGCTTCTTGGGTGCTGGGGAGAAAGGAGGTAGAAATAAACAATAAGGCCAATAAGATGGGAATGCCTGCAAGACTAGTGTTAGGTAGAGAAATGGGTTTAAGTTGTTTATTGACCTTGAAGGTCTGGGGTAATGAGGAAAATACATATTGAGATGCCAGGAACTCTATCTGTTATGACCATTGCTTGCTCACTACTACCTGGGACATGGGAGACATTCAATTAGTATTCGTGAACATATGAACATGAATGAATAAAGGTTTCTTTTTAACTTTGTTGGCTAAGAAAATAGTGTTTACCTTTCTGCTATTAATATCAATATTCTTTTCTTCTAATGGGATGGATGGAAAATAATTTACTTATAATAGTTCCTGATTCTAAGTTATATTTAATAAGAATTAAGAATAAATATGTAAACATTAGTAAATACAATAATGTGTTCTCGGTCCATAGTAGGCACCAGTTAAATATTTATTGAAATATTCTATAGTAGCAAAAAAAATAATACTACTGTCTTTAGGTTATTTTTCTCTTAATGATCTCTAGAAAGTTGGAAATAAGTGAAAATTTCTTTAATCACAAAAACACACAAACTCTTTGTATAAATTTTTTTTCCAGTACCAGAGATCAAACTCAGGACCTTGCACTTGCCTGGCAGGTAGCAGAGCCCCTGAGCTATATCCTCAGCCCCAGCAAACTCTTTTATACTTGACTTTGTAGGCTCTCAGACTTGGTGAATGAATTTAGTATTGTACAGGTTCTGCACACTTTGTTCCCTAGTTTTCCAGTCCATTAGAGGTTTGAAAAACAAATGATACACTGCAGGTGTCCTTATGAGTAGACCCAAAGGCTAAGAAGCAAGACAGCTCAAATCCTGACCAGAGGAACAGACACACACTAAGGCCGCAACACTGTTCAGTACAAGGATAATTAAAATGTGATCTTGGGTGATCAGAATGCAATGTGCTCAGTGAATGTTCATCTTTACTACTGTTATGAGCAAAAAGGGGACTTTATCATAGTCTGTATAAGAAAATAGGGAAACAAAATATTTCAGAGAAAAATCTTGCATTGAAGGCATTTATTGTAACTCTATTTAAAAAAAAGTTAGGCACACTAAAATTTTAACAAGTCTATCTCAGCATTCAGTCATTTGTGAGTCTGGCTGCAGGACACACAGGGAGTCCACCTGAAGGTGGGGAAGTTCAAGAGAAGGGAATGTCACAAGGTGTTTAAGGACGAGAGGTTATGAAAATGTACCTGAATAAAGCAGAAAACGCCTTGAGCCTCTGGTTGATAAACCTTCCAATTAGCGGTGAGCTTATGGTTTCTGATTATTTAAATGTAAATTTCATTTAATTGTTTACATTATACTGCTTTTTGTTTTGCTTACATTGGAACCAAGGCCTTACAGCGACCTCAGCATGACGGCCTCCTTAGTAAAGATTTTTATCATCCTTCCAAAATCAATTTTAAATGATTCTTAAAGAAGTACAGTTTTTATTTAAAATTATCAGGAAAATTCACTTACAGTGACCCACTCCCTAAAATCGCTAAATTAAAAAGACAGTAAGCAAGTGCTCCAGGGTACAAACACTTCACACAATTTAGCCTGCATTTAAACAGTAATTAAATGACTGCCTTATTTTATACTTTTCAAGCCTTATAACTATTGTCATAGTTTCTATTTCTCCTGAGAATACTGAAACTTGGAAGGCTGATCATTAGGTACCGCATTCATGTCGCTTTGGTAAAGTAACTTCGTCATAAAAAAATTATTGTTCGTATAAGTTGATGCTATACGCCCCAGACTGGGTCTGCACCACGGTCCTGTTTTCTTACAACTGCTGTGTGTAGTAGGCAGAACCTTTAAAGCAGCCCCCAAAAGATGCCTCATTCTGACTGTCCAGAACCTGGGTACATGAGCTGTGCTCCCCGCGATTTACCTTTCATTCAGTGGCGCGGTGACCTTCGGGGCACCGTCTGGGTGGCCTCATGTAAATGTAGAGCTACTCTAGTGGCAGAAGAGAAAGTTCGCAGTTCCAGGAGATGTGGGGAGGAGAGGATCCCCACCCTGGTGCTGATCCAGTAGTGGAAAAGGTCGCTGGGCAGCTGGCCTGTTGCTTTAAGAAATGGAGGGAGACTCCAGGCCCACGCAAACGGGAATTTCAGTCTTACGACATCAGCAAACTGAATTCTGCCCGTTGCCAGACGGGGCTGAGAAGGGGATTTTCCCACGAAGCTTCAGACAAACGCTCAGCCCAGCAGTCCTTTGATTCTCACCTTGGTACTTCCCGGTGAGAGAGTGCAGTCCTTAGGCATCAGAGAACTGGGAGCTATTTATAAATGGGTCAGCTGCTGTGTGATTGTCATGCAGCAATTCAAGTCAAAAGTACTATTTCTCAATTAATGAAGCCAAACATTCCAGAAACTTTTCACCTATAATACTCATGTTTTTAGTAACTACGTAAAAACATAAAGAGACCTTCTGAGTGAGTAATAATTCAGGAGAGGAATAGTATTATTGTTATTATCTTACTAAAGCTATATGGATAATCTCCTATCATTAAAACTTACCTCTGGGCCTGACTCTACCATAAATTATAGGATTTAGCTTTTTATTTTAAAGAGGGGATACTAAAAATAGAAAATATGGTTATTGGGAAGGGAAACATATCTACTGTAATGAGTGCAAGGGAGCATAGTACAATTTAATGTGAATTATTTGTTTGGTTCAAAGGCCAATTATAATAGGCTCTTGTGGCTGAAGAGCTGACTGGCAAACTTCCTGCAAGTTTCCAGTAACTAACTCCTTTGTCCTCAAGCTGAGCTCTTGAAATTAAATAGACATTCCCTGATGACCCTGTGATGTTTCTTTGGAGACCAACCACGAGCAGATAGACTTCTTCAAAACTCCACGTGATGTAAAGTATTTCCCAACTTGCTTAATGGGAATTTTCCACAGTAAAAAGACAGGATTTGGAAAAGCCCATTTTCATATCACAGTAAATAAAAAAGGAATTGCAAATGTTAAAAACTTTGTCTATACTGTATGATAGTTTCATATCAGTTATTTCCAAAGTAACTTTTCACACATCCTCCCACATCAAAAAAGTTTTTGTGTAACATGAGATGGAAGGAGCTGGGAGAGTGGAAGGTAGGGGGTGAGAAAATTACAGATATGCTGGGTACATCTACCAGTGCCTCACAATAAATGCCATCATTATGTAATGCAAATAATACTAATAAATAGAAATAAAAACCGATTGTCATACTGAAGCTTGAAAAAAAGAATAAAGGAATAATAGCTTAGGCAATTTCTCCTATTTTAGAAAATGGTATGTATGTATGTATGTATGTATGTATGTATGTTCTGAGACAGGGTCTCACTTTGTAGTTCAGGCTGGCTTTGAATTCACTATCTACCCCAGGATAATCTTAAACTTGTGATACTTCTGCCTTAACCTCTTGAGTGCTGGGATTACAAGCATCATGCTTGGGTTAGGAAATGATTAATTCAGGAAAATTTTAATGCAATGAAAGCATTGTTCAGAGCTTTCTATAGAATACTGAAATGTGATGTAATGGTCTCTCAAGTGCTGTAGAGTCACATTCAGAAATCAAAAATCCACACTATTTAAATAGAGCTTTAAGGAGGTGAGGGCTATTTTTAAATGACGACCTATGTAAGGTACATTAACAGGGCAGAGGAAAGATGAAGTTTCTCTTAAATATTATCAGATGAGACTCCTAGAAACGGAACACTTCCAGACCCTGAAGAAGATTTATTCCTGCCCTTAAGCATGCCCGTATGACCCAAGGTTCTTCTGGAGGGACCAGCATGGAGTCCCATCTTCTATTTATAGATGGCAGCTACAGCTGAGGGTCTGAGTGAAGTTGTAGTCTTGTTGTCCTGTCTCAGCAGAATGGATTGGATGAATCTCTGCTTTTAATTCAGTGTTCTTCAGTGCCCCACTGTTTTGCTGTTGTTAAAGCATCTGTATTAAAACAGCTCTAGTCCCCACTAATTCTGAGGCTTGGGGTTGAGTTCACACCTACATACTGCTCTTTTTCCATGCATTCCGATATCCTGCAGTCTCTGAACCATCCCTAATTTTGGGTATGGTGCAATATGCTCTGTCTGACGTACTGGGAAACTGCAGCCCACCGCTAGAAAGTGAATAGAAGAAAAGCAGACATACCTGTGATTTTCTGCTTTACATTGGGTATGAAAAATATCCCTTCCTTTTTCTAACTTCTAGCTTAGGCTTCTCACCAGAGGGTGGTGGCAAAGCAACATCATCTCAGTCATTTTTAGGGGACAATGTTGCCTGCTTTGGAAATCCTAGTGATGATTTTACAATCTGGACGTCTTAGTTACTTTTCTTGCTGCTGGCACAAAATATCCAACACCTACAAGTTAAAAGAGGAAAGGTCTTTTTGCAGCTCAGTTTGTAGAGGTTTCATTCCATACTCTGCTGGCCACAAGGTAGAGCAGCATGATGGAGGCTCATCACACAGGAGAAAGAGCTCATGGCAAAGCAAGGCAGGTAGGAGGCAGCAAGCAGCAAGCTCACCTTCTTTTCTGTTGCTTTATCTTCCATTCAGCTGCTTGGTGCGCCCACATCCAGGGTGGGACCTCCACTGTCTATACCCAGAACTATCCTGAACCAATTCAGTGATCTCACATCTTTAATCCATAGTCACACTCTAGATTCATCATCTCTGAAAAGCCCCACTTCTGATCACATGAGGCTTTGAGGAGGACATCTAGATATAAGGTAATCCTGGTGTTACCATTTATGGTGGTAACTGTGGGATATTTATCATAAAAACCCTTTGATCAATACAGACTCAGAGAAATATGGTATTGTTATTACACAGACCTATTTACTCTGCCCAAACTCAGCTACCTGGACTGCTAAGCAGCCATGTCCCCTGACCACAGAGGTTTAATCGGTGCAGCCCACCAGCAGAGGGCTTGCCATTACAGGGTACAGTCTAGAAGCAGAACCTCCCACTTTCCTGTCTTATTATCAAGGAATTTCACCACCTCTGGGGCTGAGCCACTATCTTTACTTTCAGTCTTACAAGTTCCCCTCTTACATTACCCATGAGCTCAGAGCAACCCGCACCAACACATGCAATTAGAATCAAGGCACTGATTGTAGGACTTGCCTTCCACCTACTGCCTCAGTAGGTAATTACATGCAGTGAAACCTGAGAAACATTGGGGCAGACTCTTAGACTTTGGGAAATCACCGTCTTTCAACTCTGTGGCAGTGAAAATTAAGAGATCCTGGATAAGCCCTGTTCTTGCATTGAGAAAGGGAAGTACAACTGTATTTCACTCTTTCTGATGAGCTTTCCACTGAGGAAACATGAAGAAGCTTATTTTTTAATCATGTTATCCTGTTTCTCAGCCCCACAATGGTAAGGTATCAAAATTACTGAGGTAAAAACAAGAATACACGCACACACACAAGATCATCCCAAAGAAAGGACAAGCAGTTTTTACTCAAGCAGAAGGGACTTTGCTTGTAGAGGCACTAGATGATGTCCAGGATTAAAGTGCATTTTTCTAAATAACTACAACAAATTCCTCACTAATAGGTCCCACTGAGACATCAGTTAAGGTCAGTAATTTAAGGATCAGTTTAAGTTCAATCACCAAGTTCACTTTTATTCTTTTCTTATCTTTTTCCTTCTTGCTTACTATTCACTAAGCTTACACATTTAGGAAACCTTTAAACAATGACTAATTGGCGTTATTCACAACATACACTTTCTATGTCTGCTCTAGTGAAGAATATTTTTTTAAAAAAGATGATTTAAATCCAAAGATAATTTAAAAACCTACTCACCTTGGATGCATCACTAAAAGAAATGAAAATAATAGAATAATAAAGTGTTACTTTTTTTAAAAATGTTTTTTGAAACAGGGTCTTACTTTGTAGTTCAGGCTGGTCCTGAACTCAGCCTCAAACTCAACAATCTTCCCGCCTCTGCCTCCCGAGTGCTGGGATTGTAGGGTGAGCCACCATGCCCAGCACTGTGGTATGTGGTACTGATCGCTGGTGGGTGTGAGTCTCCATGCTCAGCACTGTTGTATGTGGTTACCGGGGACTGAACCCGGTAGATGCCAGAATCACTGAGCTAAATCCCTGGACCATGTTACTAATTTTTTCAGAAGAAATGTAGATACATATATTACATACAAACTTTGATGTCAAGTATTCACAATGATTCCTTTTTTTTTTTTTTTTTTTTAAGGTTTTTTGAGACAGGGTCTCGCTTTGTGCTTCAGGCTGGCCCTGAGCTCAGCCTCAAACTCACATCACAGCAATTCTCCTGCCTCTGCCTCCCAAGTGCTGGGATCACAGGCATGAGCCACCATGCCCAGCATCACAATGATTCTTTATAATCATGTTTTTCCTGTAGCTAAGGGTTATGCCATAGTGCAAAAATATGCCTTAACTGCTTGATTATAATATTTCACTTTAATTTTTATTCTACAGTCTTTCAGAATGTTTCTGCTTTATATTAAATCTTAAGAAATTTACCGAGTAATATGTATGACGTTTTTATGATGGCTTCAGAAAGTTCTCTGCTATATACCTGATAGGAAACACCTCACATAAATAAAACAGTGAGAGTAAGCACTGACTTCCCATTTCATTTTTGGAGGCCTTTGTACAATAGGAAAACATTTAACATGATGTTGTTATTTTCCTTGAATTATAATGTAATTCCCAGAAATGTTGGCTTCTCATAAGTCTTGTTTTCACTTGCAGGGAGCAGTACATTATCTACCTTCAAAATGGCCCAGACAGAATTGGAAGAACATACAAGAAAGCCCTCTACCATCAGTACACAGATGGAACCTTTAGTGCAACTATAGAAAAACCAGATTGGCTCGGGTTTTTAGGCCCTATCATCAAAGCTGAAATTGGAGATAAGGTTTATGTACATTTAAAAAACTTTGCCTCTAGGCCCTACACTTTTCATCCGCACGGAATAACCTACTATAAAGAGCACGAGGGTAAGTTCAGCATGTGCTATAGCTAGAACTTCTTCTTATCATTCAGCAATCAAACAGCTCTCTGTATTAACCACTTTCTCATTGCTGGAAGGTGATACCTGACACCCACAACTTAAAGGCTGTTTTGGCTCATGGCTTCAGTGGGTTCTTTTCATGTCAGCTGACAGTGGAAGGGCCTGGTGAAGAAAACTGCCCATGGTGACCACAGAACATAGAGAAAAGAGACAGGCCAGGAACAAGAACATGTCCTTGAAGGTCGCACCACAGGGACTAACCTCTTCTTGCAAGGCTCTGCCTCCTCATAGCACATTCCGCTATGAATTCATCAGTAGCTTCATCCACTGATAAGTGTAGTTCCCTGTGAGGTAGTCACCTTCCCAGAGCCCTGCCTCTGCCCACATAAAACTTTCGTAGGATAGTTTAGATTTAATCCATAACAGTATCACTATCCTTTTGGATATATCCATGAGCCTATATCATGTAGCTCTACACTATTTCATCAAAAGTACTTTGGTTCATCATTACAATGTTGCATTTCTCCTAGTTGTGCAAGTTTCTGTAGAGTGTGAATGTCATAGATTTCTCAGTGTATTCAAATACTAAAAGGCAGTGAGAGATTCAGCCTCTTCCAGTGTCTAATTTCTTTCCAGGAAAATAATGAGAATAAGAGAAAACTGATAATGTACCTTAGCCTACAATAGGCAGATCTCCAGAGGGAAAAGAAAGAACCCAAAATGTTGATTATCTTGGCCCTGAAATTCCTATACATGTTCATATTGTAGCTTCTGTCACTTTCTATCCTCCTTTGAGTAAACTCTGTCCTAATTTAGGTGGCATGAGTAATTTCATACATTATCAAATGTCACACCTGCTTGGGAACCCTCAGAGTCACATCTGAGACACAATTAACTGAAGAGCTGTTTGAATATCAGACTTAGCAGTTTTATAAAGAATGGTACATGCTGGGCCTCATGGTGCATTCCAGTAATCCTAGGATCTAGGAGGCTGATACAGGAGGATCACATGTTCAAGGCTAACCCCGGCAACTTAGTGACTGAGATCCTCTCTTTAAATGCAAAATACTTTCTTAAAAAAGACTGACTAAGATGAGATTTGATGTCTGTGGCCTCATTCATGATACAGGCTGTCTTTTATTGATTCTTTTTTTTTTTTTTTTGTACTAAAAACTGAATTCAAGACTTTGATGCTTTTGAGGCAGGTGCTGCACCACTGAGCTGTATCTCCAGTCCTTTAATGTCTTTTATTTAAAATGTTTTGGGCAAGAAGCGTTCTGATGCTTTTTGTTTGGTTTGGTTTGGTTTAGCTTTTTTGTTTTTTGGTACTAGGAATCAAACTCACAACTTGTGCTTTTGAGGTAGGCACTGGAACCACTGGGCTAAGTCCTCAGCCTCAGGAAGTATTTTGAATTCCAAAGTTTTTTTCAAGTTTTTAGGCTGTTTGCATATACATAATGAGATATCTCTTCTGTAGGATCCAAATCTAAACATAAAATTCATTTATGTTATATATATCCTTTATATTCATAGGTTGATAATTTAAAAGCATATACTCAATAATTTTGTTCATGAAATAAGGTTTCAGCATATGGAGTTTTTCATGTTGATCCTCAAACAGTTTTAGATTTTGGAGTAATTTGATTTCAGATTTTTTGATTGGAACTGCTCAACTGGTACTTGATGATGATATCAAAAGAGGGGGCTTTTCTTGTGGCAAAGAGCAAGGACTTTGAACTAATAGGTTAAAGTTGAGTCTCAGTATATTTATTACTACTCAAAAGAGGAACAGAATCAATAGAAAACATATGTGATTATGCAAAGGGATTTATCAGATAAGCTCACAGGACGGTGGGGGGGGTGCACAGTGGGCATCTGTGTGCTGGAGAGATAGGAGCTATAGTAGCTGCTCGGCCCAAGAAGACAGAAGGACAAGAGGGACCAGTCTGAGTTGAATGTCTGAGCACTCACAAGAGAGTCACTGGTGCAAGTCTGCACTAGAAGACTGAAGGATGAGACCTGGGAATTGGTAACCAGAGGTGACAACTGTGAAGGAAGAAGACTGGACCTGTTCAGAGCAGGCACTCTTCCTTCTTCCTTCCCTTCTTGTTCTGTCACCATAAATCTATTCACTGGAGTGGCTCTTCGCCCAGTTTATTGGCCTACATGTCAGTTGTCCACAGACACCCAGTGAGGTGCTCTACTCATCTGTCAGGGATTTCCTACAGTCACATCAACATATCACAACCAGTAGTCACACCCAGCTTTGCCTCTTAATGGAGAGGTGACATTTACCAAGATCTATAAATATCAGCTATTATAAGAAAAATCAAAGTCATGATACAGTTCACTCTAAGGGTTAACTATGAAAATTAAGACAAAACTCGATTGATTATTAATTTTTTTAAAAGAGGAATTATTTTAGAGGTTAAATTTCTACACTACCTTTTTGTTTGTTTTTCTAAACAAAACAATTATGTTAGCTTAAATGACTAGCTGTCTTCCCTTTTTCCATTTTATAATTTCGTGGTATATTAGAAAATTGGCATTCATTTTCAAAGTATAATAATGGTATTGTTCTCCTTCTCTTTGTCTCTCTCTTCTTCCCTCTCCTCTTCCTACTCCTCACGCTCCTCTTCCTCTACCTCCTACTCCTTCTCACTCCCTTTCTTCTTTGTATAGGGCCTTTACACTGAACTATAGCCACAGCTCATTTTTAATTTTTAGTTTAGTTTTTCTTTTTAGCTTTTTGAGGCAGGGTCTTGCTTTGTAGTTCCAGCTGGTCTTCAACTCACTAAGTAGCCCATGTTAGCCTCGAACTCACAACAATCCTTTTGCCTTTGCCTCCCAAGGGCTGCAATTGTAGATGTGAGTCACCACTCCTGGCATTGTGGTATGGGGTACTGAGAATTGAACTCGGACCTTATGCTTGCCAGGCAGACGCCAGAACCACTGAGCTAAATCCCTGGCCCTAATTTTTAGTTTTGATACAGTCTCACTAAATTGTCAGTCTGAACTCCAGCTTACAGTCCTCTTGCCTCACTCTTCCAGATGCTGGGACGACAAGCATGCATCACCCTACTGGGCCTTAGAATTTTTCTTAAAACAAAAGCAAAAATGCTTCATCTTTTAGAAATGTATACTCAGGTATTTACAAATGTAATGTGATTTCTGGAATTTGCTTTAAAATAATTCAATAGCTAGAGAGAAGAGTAAGTAGGCTTACGGAGAAAACAAATTTGACTGTGAGCTCATCATAGTTAAACTCTGAATGATACATGGGAAGTTCAACAAATTGGGAAATAAATGGAGATTCATCAAAGTTTCTGTATTTGACAACTTCCAAAGTTCAGAGTAAAAATTTTTGAATAACTGTTGTTACTACTATCATGGCCCCAAGGCACATACTGCCCTTTAAATTGCAAACTGATATTCACTATACTCCTGATATACCTGTTATTGCTCCCTGAAGACTCAAGCAAATGTCGATAATAATAAAAATCCATACAAAGTGTCTACATCCCTAAGCAGTAGGATATCACTGCATCCTATCACTGCATTTGCATAAATGTTGAAAGTTTGCTGAAATAATTGATAGACTACCACTTCCTTGTGTTAAGCTAAAAAACATTCACTTTGTAACCCCACTGCATCCTCTTTTTAGGGGCCCTCTATCCTGATAACACCACGGGCTTTCACAAGGCAGATGACAAAGTACTTCCAGGAGAGCTGTATACATACCTACTGGATGCCGATGAAGAACAGAGTCCTGGCGAGGGAGACAGCAATTGTGTGACTCGGATTTACCATTCCCACATTGACGCTCCGAAGGATATTGCTTCGGGACTCATTGGACCTATAATAATCTGTAAAAAAGGTACATTTTCTGACTGTTGTTCAAATGACTCAACATCCCCACAGGACAGGGTAGCTTGTTTTAAAAATATGTCAAATTCTTTTGCATTGACATTGAGTAAAGGAGAGAGAAGATAAATCTAGAAAAAAAAGAAGCAAGAACAGGGAAGATTAGGAGATGGAGTTATAAGTGAAAAAGGCCTTTGTATGGGGAAGCCACCAAGGAAGTTAAGCTCCAAGAAGGAAGGTCTTTTTGAGGGTAGGTCTTCAGTTTTTAACTTCCAACAGTGGTACTGAAGAGACAAATTACTTTAGCACATGTGAGTACTCTGTAAGTGGCCCCTGATGGTGACAGAGCTGAATTATTGAAATATCTGTATTATATCAGTAAATATACTAGAGAATTTATTACTACTATCATGAAAAAGGCAATGTAGCTCATGAGCCTGAAATATAAAGCTTACTTTAACAATAACTAGTTACTTGAAAAGATTTGTTGGGTCTAAGCTTGTAGCTATAGGTGCCAGAAAATACAGGCTTAGCTTAATCTTCCCATTTTCCAAGAAGCACTTGACAGGTACTTGGTCCATAATATGCTAATACTTAATATCTCCCAAGTACAGGAAACTGAGCATGAAATTGCCTAAATGTTTCCATGTCTATAAAACAGGAGGGACTGGTACAGATTTATGGCTTGCTAGAAAAATTAATACTAAATTTTTTAAAAAGTACAAATCCCCTGAAACATAAGTCAAGTGAACATTAAAAGTGATAGGTACATATTGCATCTTTTCTCTGGTATGAGAAAATAAAGATGTAAATGAGTCCTAGAATTGTATGTTATATATTGTGAAATAGAAAATGCTCAATGTAAAATTGGAAGAAGGGGGAAAATGTTGAGACTGTAACAAAAAAGTAAGGAAACAAATTTTATGTATATGCGGGGGCGGTAGGGTGGGTAGGACTATGGGAAAAAGTGAGAATTAAGTTGTGTCTTATACTGGTACAAATCCCCATTATGGAGTGCAATCATGATGTGTATATGTATTGTACCAATAAAGATTAAAAACTTTTTTAAAAAGTTTATTTTTACTAAACTAGACCTTTTCACTTCAGGTTCTCTCATTAAGGAAAAGGAAAAAAACATTGACCAAGAATTTGTGGTCATGTTTTCTGTGGTGGATGAAAACCTCAGTTGGTACTTAGAGGACAATATTGAAACCTACTGCTCTGAACCAGAGAAAGTTGACAGAGACAACGAAGACTTCCAGGAGAGCAACAGGATGTACTGTAAGATTCCAGAAGACGCATTAACTTGAATGTTTTCCTTAACTAATTCTGCTGTGTTTATTTCTTTACAAACTAGTCCTTGATAACAAAGCCGAGTGGATACGTAATTTGATATCTATCTTAACAGGTCAAAATTAAACACTGAGCCAGTTAGAGCTACACCTCAAACTTTTTCCCGAGCTGATTAGGACTAAAATATTACCACCTATAGTATAGTGCATATATAAGTTATATTTATATATTTGTCCTCCAAATTTATTTTAGCAATTGTATGAGCCAAGCATTTAAGATTATTAAGCTAAATGCTTAAAACTATGTTGTAAAGTATCTAACTATATTAAGAAAATAATTCTAAACCACTAGTTCAAAAGGTATTTTTTTAGCACTGCATTGCCCTTACCAACCCCCTCCAACTTAACATTATTCTTTTTTATATTTGACTTCACCTTATATCGTTTAGAAATGTCTTTTTTCTGGCCTAGACTTTTTTTCTTAATTCTGAGACACAAAATAGTAGACTTAATAAATTTATCTCTAAAAATTTCCAGGAGTAAAATCCTTCAGTACAAAGTAAACCAGTAAATATAGTTCATGTTTGAGTTTAAATTCTTCAGAATAATCTTTAATCTTGACCATGATGACACACATCTGTAATCAGCTAGTGGGGAACATAATTAGACTCTGTCTTAAAACAATTTTTAAAGGGGCAGGGGGTGGAGCCCAGTCATGGACCCTCACTTAGAATGCACAAGGTCTTGTGTGCAATCCCCAGTACTAGGCAAAAATAAAAACAAATAAGTAAGTAATCTTTACAAGGCAGAAATAACTGAACTATCAAAGTAGAAAAACTAACAAACTACGTGCTTTTTGTTTCTGGTTATTGCTTATATGTGGCCAGAGTGCCTACTTTTCATTCTGCTCTGTTACATGCTAAGAGAAATAGACACTAGGAAAAGATTTACAGTCTGAATAGGCTTGTTTGGCATGACAGTCACATCTGTGCATTCATAGTTCTTCCCAGAAATGCCTCCCACCCAGGAAATTTCTTGGCCCACCTGGTTTGAACAGTGACTTTAAGTTCCTCCCAAGAATCACAGGTCATATTGCTTTGTGACTTTTAGGTTTTTATGGTTCTTGTCCTTGGTCTTTGTGACCCTTCCTCTGCCTGTTTCTTGACCTCCTTAATTTCTCTTCCACTTTTGTCTTTCAATCTTTGTTTTTTAATTTAAATCTTTATTGGTACACATCATCATCACATTTAACATTGAAGGTTTGTACCAGAATATGACATGACTTAATTCTCATTTTTCCCCCACCCTGCATCCCTCACCCCTATATACATAATTTGCTTCCTTTTTGCTTTATTATTACCACATTCATTTCCCCCTCATTATTTCCCCCTCCACTCTCTTCCCTTTTTTGTCTTTCAATCTTATTTTATTATAACAGAAATTCATGTTAGAAAATTGCTAAAATTCTGAGAAGCAAAAGGAAGAAATTTAAATCATCTGTTCTATCCACTTGAATAATAATCAAATAACTACTTAGCTTTCAATCTTTTCTCTATGTGTATATGTGTTTTGTGTCTATGTATGTGGATATGTTGTACATGTCTGCATTTCTGAACACATATCCATACAACCAAGTTTATAGCAAGGGGAGCAGATAGGTTTCACCTTCAGTGTTGTATTCATCTGCTAATACGAAACTGATAAGAATTCTCTGCCTGAATTCAGATCCAGAATGAAAGAGTTCTGACTGATCCAACTGATAGGGGTATGGAAGAGAGTAATATCTATGGATACCACAATTTTCCATCTCAGACTGATTCTATTTCTGTAGAGGTTACAATCATTCTCCCAGGCACTGGTATTTAATGGTCACACACTCTGCCTCTGATTTACAGCCGTGAATGGATACACCTTTGGAGGTCTTCCAGGACTCTCTATGTGTGCCGAAGATAAAGTCAAATGGTATCTTTTTGGGATGGGTAATGAAATTGACGTGCACTCAGCCTTCTTTCATGGACAAGCACTGACTAACAAGAACTACCGTGTTAATACAATCAATCTCTTTCCCGCTACCCTTGTGGATGCTTTCATGGTGGCCCAGAACCCTGGAGTGTGGATGCTTAGCTGTCAGAATCTAAACCACCTGAAAGGTAGGGCATCATGACTCACACTTAGCTTCCAGATGAAAAGGGACTGTGTAATAGTTACTGTGCAAGTGGGGTGATTATTCAGAATTAGAATCTCCAAGTAAAATATCTTTGGAATGATTTGAGCTTTAAACTTATATCTTAGTTTTATACTCATAATTTTAAAAAGACTGAAATGTTAATAAAGTAATGAGATGTAAAAATATATTCCTTTCTAGAAAAGAATAATTGGTCTTGCTCTCAAACTATAGCATAGTTTGTATATTTATAAACAATATGATAAAAATCAAATTTGTGTACTGTGTTGAAAAGCAGTTTGTATATTGTTTTTACTTGTTTATATCAAATATAACCAACTTTGTTCTTTGTTAATGTCTGGCTGTTCCATGCTTTAACATGATAAATTCTTCTTATGTCTGTAATACCGACCTCCTCAGAAATTAGTTTTAACCCAGGTCTTCAGGTGCGTCACTTTGACCTGAAGATGTGACTGTATTTATCACATATGACCTGAGTTACAGAAGAGTAGGTGCACAACTCTGAGAAGGAGAACAAGAATCACGTTGTTCCTCTTCCACCTAGCACTGCACCTTAAAATATGTCAAATCCCCTCTTCTTCATTCATCTATAGATTTGTCTTTCTTGTCTCACATCAACAGAACTCCCAAGTAAAATCCCACAGAAACTGGTACCACATTTTAAAAACACGTACACTTTTCTGTGCTATATGCACATAGAAAGATGTATATATTTTTTAGAACTTGAATTGTCCTTCAGTAATTTATTTTCAGCTCTTTGTCCTACTTTCTAGAGTTGTCCGTATCAATTTCTTCTCTTTTCTCCCACCATCTCGTCAGCAGCGTTTACAGGGCAGGAGCAAAGAGAAACACCAGCTCCCTAACAACAGTCCCTTCTGTGTCACTGCAGCTGGTCTGCAGGCCTTTTTCCAGGTTCAGAACTGTAACAAGTCCTCCCCATCAGAGAACGATATCACGGCGACGACAACGGTCAGACGCTACCACATTGCGGCCGAGGAAGTCATCTGGAACTACGCCCCCTCTGGGACAGACACTTTCACCAACCACAGCTTAATAGCTCCTGAAAGGTAATTCCCCCCAAAGACTATTATTTCCAGTGTACCTCCACAAGGCAAAAACATGAAAATCTGACTCAGCAACTGAAATTTCAATTGACACCTGATATTGAATGACTGTTATATTAAATACTTATTTAGGTGTTTTGAATAATAGTCTGAGGTGCTGTAGCTCAGGGGTTCATAGTCATTTCACTCCATACCTCTTACGTTCCTTTTCTAGTTTTTCTTCTTATTCTTTCTTCATTCTGTATTTCTCTGTAGCTTTGTTTTAGCCTGTTGGCTTCCCAAGATTTGAGAAGACTTTTATCTCTGAGGTTAGTCTTTGTACAGCCTGTGTACTTGTCCATAAATCAGCACAGCTAAGTATAAGAATAAGGGACTATTAACAACCCAAGTGTCCATCAACTGGAGACTGGATAAAAAAGCTGTGGTTCTTCTATAGAATGGAGTACTACTCTGCCATAAAAAATGATAAGTTTGAATCATTTCTAATTAAATGGACATACCTTGAGGATATCCTCATAAGTGAAATAAATAGGTCACAGATAGATACATATCGCATCTTTTCTCTGGTATGAGAAAA
>PVIR01033264.1:7362-18138 GCA_004026965.1 Petromus typicus | reverse complement strand
TGAACTGTTTATTGGTATTTATCTGATTTTTTTATGTCCAAAAATGTTGAATGTGCTGGTATTTGGTATGTATAATTCTTATGTCTTCTTCCAGAATTGTTTCTGTAATCAATATGTAGCAACCTTGTCTCTTTTAATCAGTCTTGACTTGAAATCCACTTTACCTAAAATTAGGACTGCTACTTCTGCTTCTTTTCAGGTTTCCATTGTATGGAATATTGTTTTCCATCCTTTGATTTTTATTCTAAAAGTTTCTTTTTGAATTGTTTCTTGTACAATGTATATTTTATTGGGTTTGTTTTTTGATCCATTCTGTCAAACTGAGTCTTTTAATTGGGGAACTCAGACCATTCACATTGGAAGTTATTGCTTAGAATTATTGACTTACATTATTCTGTTGTTATGTTATTCTCTTGTTGCTGATTTCTTTTTTTCTTGCTTTTCTGCTCCTGTTGAGTGTATTCATTCTTTTTTACTTATTGGCTCTGTTGGGTTCACTCTTTCTAGAGCACCTTTGAGAACTTTTTGTAATGCTGGTTCGGTGGTCATGAATTCCTGGAGGTGCTGCTTATTATGAAAATTTTATTTCTTTCTCAGTTTTGAGGTTTTATACGCTATATAAGATGGGGTTAGATTGCAGCCACATAGGGGCTGGAGCCTGCCAGCTGGCAGGCCCACTTCAGAAGTGTTCCCAGGGACTCTGTATAGGAGTGGGTGGAGCCATGGAAACCTCTGGCAATACCATTGCAATAGGACTGAGGCCAGAGCCTGCCTTTCCCCATGATGACTGCACAAACACACCCAAAGTTGGTGTGTAGCTGGGCCTGTTGGAACCTCGGCCAGCGCCACTGCAGCTGTGCAGGGGCAGGACCTACCGGTCCCTAGGCCCACTGCACAAGCGTACCCAGGGACTCTGTACTGGTGAGTAGATGGGCCTATTGGAACCTCAGGCAGTGCCATTGCAGCTGTGCAGGGGCCAGAGCCATCCTGCCTCTATGCAGACTGCAGAAGGTGGTCTCACTGTGCTGCCCAAGTGCATTATATGGTGTGCCAAACTAAAGTTTTTTTTTTTTTTTTTTTGGTCCCAATACAGACTCTAGAAGAACAACCCAGGAAACACTGATATTTTAAGAGTCCTAAATATTAGGAGGAAAGAGAAATGCAACAAACATTGCCAGACAACAGGACAGGTAGAAAGCCAAAAATAGCAGCAACGACAAAAAGTCAGAGATGAGGAAACATTCAAAGTCTCAGATGCAAAGATCCTCACCCCAAGGTAACACACGGAGAAGGTAAATAGAGAAGTCTGAAGATCAGTCTTTGGTAACCAAAGCAGATCGAGTGAAAAGGAAATCAGAACTGATCTCTGAGATGAAAGCAGAGATACTGGACACAGTCAACACTATGATTAATAAAACTAAAGAGGAAATCAAAGAGTTGATAGAATCTGAGATAGCAAAAGCAATGGAACATTTTAAACATCTACAAGCAAAGGTCCAGGAAATCAAGAAAGAAGGTGAAAGTTTACGCAATAGAATGAATATGGCACAACACCGTATTTCAGACCTTGAAGACAGGATCTCAGCCAATGAACAGGAAAGGCATAATTTATGGAAAATGGCAAGGGAATGAGAAATCAATCCAACAACTCCTAGATGATTCAAAGAATAACAACATAAGATTGATTGGAGTCACTGAGGAAGCAAGAGACAATACAAAAGACATTAAAAAAAAAAAACTATTCACAGAGATAATGGCAGAAAATTTCACAGGAAAAGAATTGGACATAAAAATATATGACACATACAGAACTCCACATACCCAGGACACAAAAAAATCTATACGTAGGCATAGAATTATAAAAGTTCCAGATATTCAAAAAAAGAATGAAATACTGAAAGCAGCCAGAGAAAAGAAAACAATTACATACCAAGGGAAGCCTATCAGGATCGCAGCAGACTTTTCAACTGAAATACTCAATGCAAGAAGAGCCTGGAGTGAAGTCTTCCAAGCCCTAAAGGAAAACAACTTCCAACCCAGACTGATGCATCCTGCAAAACTATCCTTCAAAATTGATGCGGAAATAAGATACTTCCATGACAAAGAACATCTGAAAAACTTCACAAATATAAAACCTGCACTCCAAAACATTCTAAATAATATCTTGGAGAAAAATAAAGAAAAGTTACAAATCCATGAGACCTAACAGAGTCAACCCATGGGGCCAAACAAGAAACTGATGGGAAAAGGGCAAAAGAAGAATAATAGAGTCACGAAAAGGAAAACATGGCAGCACTAAATTTACGTATATCAGTCATAACCATTAATGTCAACGGACTCAATGCACCAATTAAGAGATACAGACTGGCAGAATGGATCAAGAAGCAAGATCCTACAATCTGCTGTATACAAGAAACACACCTAATTCAGAAAGAAACCCATGGTCTGAAAGTAAAGGAATGGAAAACAATACTCCATGTGGCAGGAAACTGCAGACAGAATAGACTTCAAGCCAAAACTGATAAAGAGAGATAAAGAAGGACACTATCTTTTAGTACAGGGAAAAATCCAAGAGAAAGAAATTACAATCTTAAAATATCTATGCACTGAATTCTAATGCACCCACCTATATAAAACAAACATTAATGGACATGAAAAACCAGATAAACACTAATACAATGTTAGTAGTGGATCTCAATACCCTACTGTCACAAAGAGACAGATTGACTGGACAAAAAGTCAATAAGGAAATACTTGAGCTAAACCAGACTCTTCAGCAAATGGACTTAATAGATGCCTGCAGAGTATTTCACCCCACAAAGTCAGAATTTACATTCTTCTCAGCTGCTCATGGATCATTCTCCAAAATAGACCATGTGCTGGTTCATAGAACAGGTTTAAATAAATGCAAAGGGACTGAAGTTATTCCTTGTATACTGTCGGACCACAGCACCTTGAAATTGGGGCTGAATAACAAAAGAAAGTCCAGGATCCTCACAAATACATGGAAACTGAACAACAATCTGCTGACCAACCAATGGGTCACAGAAGAAATTAGAGAAGAAATTGAGCAGTTCTTACAACTAAACGATAACCCCAGTACAACATAGAGAAATTTATGGGACATAATGAAAGCAGTTCTACGAGGAAAATTCATAGCAGTGAAGGCCTACATCCAGAAAACAGAGCAAGTTCAAATAAAGAATTTAATGCTGAACCTCAAGCAACTAGAAAGAGAGGAGCAAAACAAACCCAAAGCTCGCAACAGGCAAGAAATTATAAGGATCAGGGAAGAAACTAATGCAATAGAAACTAAGAGAACAATACAAAAAAATCGATGAATCAAAGAGATAATCCTTGAAAGGATAAACAAAATTGATAAACCCTTAGCCATTCTTATCAAACAAAGGAAGGAAAAGGTTCATATCTATGCTATTAGGACTGGGAATGGAGAAATTACTACCAACCCAGAGGAAGTCCAGAATAAACACCTAGTTTGAAAATTTATACTGTAATAAAATGGAAAATGTAGAAGAAATGGATAGATTTCTAGACATACATGAACTCCCACAGCTGAATAAAGAAGATATAGAAATGTTAAATACCCCAATATCAATCTGTGAAATTGAAAATGTATTTAAAAAAACCTGCCAAAAAAGAAAGGCCTTGGACCTGATGGCTTTACTGCTGAATTCTATACAACTTTTAAAGAAGAATTAGTACCTCCACTTCTTAAACTCTTCAATTGAAAGGGAAGCAGCACTCCCAAACTCAATTCCTGGAAGCAACCATTACCTTGATTCCAAAAACAGAGAAAGACTCAACCAAAAAAAAGAGAACTATAGGCCAATATCCCTGGTGGACATTGATGCAAAAATCCTCAATAAGATCCTGGCAAACAGAATACAGAGAATCATCAAAAAGATTATACACCCTCAACAAGTTGGATTCATCCCAGGGATTCAAGGATGGTTCTACATACATAAATCAATAAGTGTTACACAGTATATTAACACACTCAAGGACAAAAACCATATGGTCATCTCAATTGATGCAGAAAAAGCATTTGACAAAGTACAACACCCATTTATGTTCAAAACCCTACAGAAGATCGGAATACATGGTCTGTATCTCAAACTAATAAAAGCTACCTACGAGAAACATTCAGCCAGTATCATACTAAATGGTCAAAAATTGAAACCTTTCACACTAAGATCAGGAACAAGACAAGGATGTCCTCTCTCACCACTTCTGTTCAACATAGTTCTGGAAATATTAGCCACAGCAATTAGGCAAGAGAAAGAAATAAAAGGAATAAAAATAGGAAAAGAAGAAGTTAAATCGTCATTATTTGCAGATGACATGATACTCTATTTAGAGGATCCTAAAAACTCAATTAAAAAAACTTCTGGACCTAATCACCAAATTTAGTCATGGAGCTGGATACAAGGTCAATGTTCAAAAATCAATAGCCTTTGTATACACGAACAGTAGACTCACTGAGATAGAAATTGGGAAGTCGTCCCTTTCACAACAGCACCCCAAAAAAATAAAATACCTAGGAATCAATCTAACAAAGGAGGTGAAAGACCTCTACTCTGAAAACTACAGCACTCTGAAAAAGAATACAGAAGAAGATATCAAAAAACAGAGAGACATACCTTGCTCCTGGGTAGGAAGAACCAATACTGTCAAAATGGCTATATTCTCTAAACTAATATACAGATTCAATGCAATCCCGATTGAAATCCCAACAGCATATTTCACAGATCTAGAGAAAAAAAAAAAAAAATCCAAACTTTCATCTGGAACCACAAAAGACCTAGAATAGCCAAAGCAATTCTAAGTAACAGGGACATGGGGGGAGGGGGATTACAATCCCAAACCTGAAACTATACTACAAAGCCACTGTGATAAAAACTGCATGGTACTGGCAAAGTAACAGACCCAAGGATCAATGGAGTAGATTAGAAGATCCAGAAACTACTCCAGATACACGGAGCCACATCATCTTTGACAAAGGAGCCAAAAATTCTCAATGGAGGAAAGATAGCCTCTTTAACAAATGGTGCTGGAAAAACTGGGCTACAATGTGCCAAACACTAAAGCTAGACCTATTTCTTTCACCATGTAGCAAGCTAAAATCAAAGTGGATAAGAGACCTAAACATTAAAACAGACACTCTAAACCTGTTGCAAAGCAGGTTAGGTAAAACTCTTGAAGACACTGGCTTAGGCAAAGACTTCTTGAACAAAACCTCTGCAGCACAAGAATGGCAGAAGAAATCAACAAATGGGATCTCATTCTATTAAAAAGCTTCTACACAGCAAAAGAAACCAACAACAGAGCGAAAAGGTAACCAACAATGTGGGAAAGAATCTTTACCAGCTGTTCCTCAGACAAAGGGCTACTACTATCTAGAATATATAAAGAGTGTAAAAAAATCAGCCCACCCAAATTTAATGACCTAATTCTAAAATGGGCATCTGAAATGAACAGATACTTTTCAGAGGAAGAAGTAAGAGAAGCTAAGAAGCATATGAAGAAATGTTCAACGTCACTGGTCATTCGAGAGATGCAAATGAAAACAACACTGAGATTTATCTCACTACACAAAGAATGGCTATTTCAGAATTAACCAGCAACAAATGTTGACAAGGCTGCAGAGAAAAGGGAATCCTCCATTGTTGGTGGGAATGTAGACTCGTACAACCTCTGTGGAGATCAGTGTGAAGATTCCTCAAAAAGCTAGGATTGGAGGTCCCATTTGACCCAGCCATTGCTCTGCTAGGTATATATACAAAGGAATTAAAAGATTCATTTCACAGGGACATATGTGCACCCATGTTAACAGCAGCTCAGTTTGTGATTGTTACATCTTAGGAACAACCCAAACGTCCATCAACTGGAGACTGGATAGAGCAGATGTGATTCTTTGATAGAATGGTTTACTATTCTGCCATTAAAAATTATAAGACTGAGTCATTCATACTCATATGGATGTACCTTGAGGACATCCTCATAAGCAAAATAAACAGGTCACAGATGTGTAAGTATATCTTTTCTCTGGTATGAGAAAATGAAGTTGTAAATGAGTTGTATGTATAGTTGATATTGTGAAATAGAAAATATTTAAAAGGGAAGAGTGTAGGGGTAAATAAAGAAAAAAGGAAACAAAGATTATGTATTTGGGGGGTGGGAAGTTGCAGAGTAGGGGGAAAAGGGAAAAAACGAGAATCAATTCATGTCATATTCTGGTATAAACTCTCAATGTTGAATGTGATGATGTGTATTCATAATGTACCAATAAAGATTAAATTAAAAAAAAAAGATGGGGTTAGAAGTTGTCTTTTAGTTGTTGAATCACCTCACTCCAAGCGCTCTTTGCCTTTAAGGTTTCAGTAAGGTCTGCTATAATTAAATGGGTTTACTTTAATATGATTTGTTTCCTTTCTCCAATAGCTTTTAAGATTATGTCTATGGTACCTTGAGTATCATATGGCTTGGAGAGATTTTCTTTTTTCAACCCTTCTCCAGAATGGGCAGTGACTAAAACTCTCCAGAGCTCATGGCAGGCACTTGGACTGGAGCCCCTCACCAGCTGCGTGGCCCACTGAAGGACTCAACGCGGGGACAGAATCTCACCCTCTCTGCAGCTCACACCACTTGGTGTTCCGAATCCCCTGATAAACCCTCTGCTGGTTCTCTTTCTCTTGAGAACCCTGACTGATACATAATCTAAGATGCAGCCATAGATTGAGTGGCACAGATCTGAGAGTCACCTGGAGAGCCAATCACAGTAAAACCCGCACTGTATTGCTCAGTGCCACTGGCTCATAGAGGTCTACTTACAAGATATGGTATTCCAGCTTTCAGACTGCTTAGGTTTTAGAATAACCTATGTGTTTCTTTCTAGAGTGCTGAGAAACCCACAGTGGAGAGAGTGGGAGACCCAAAAACTACCAGGAAAACTTATACCAGTCTCTTCCATTCTGAAACCCCAGTGGTAACAAATGCCATTAACTAAGCTATCGAAAGACTAGAGAGATGAGTGGTGTCTCTCTTGAGAGCTTGAACTCACTTAAATGCTACTCACTTAAATCTTTGCTATCCCAACAAACTCATAAAGAATGTCTGATTAGTCTTAGACATAAGATGTGTAATGTCTCAATGATCAGAAAGCAACAGAATTTCCACTGCACAAAGTTTTGTAACACCAGGAAGACACCAAGAAAATCTTCATGCACCAAAACATCCCCAGATGCAGGTTTCAGCTTCAATGTTTCCTTGTCTTTTAAATATTCTCTGACTCATTTGAGGGATACACTGAAGTCAAGCAAGTTCTAGCCTGTAATGTGGATTGTGAACTTGACTTTACAAATCCAAATGGCATCCTTTATTTCTGCCACCTTCTTTCCTGCAGCACTTAGGGATAATCATTTGTTTCCCTCCAGGTCTTTATTACCTCTCTGCTAAAACCGTCTTGCTTCTGTTACAATAAAATGCCTGTGATGTTTTCCAAAGCTGGAAGCTCCCTGCCAACAGTCAACCCTCTACCACACAGGCAGCTGTGTGGGAACTTAGGTCTAAGTGTTGCAAGCTGAAGGCGAAGGTGGAATTTGGCAAGGCAGACATGAGCTGCTCTGGAAGTCCAACCGTCCTCTTGCTGATGGTGTGAGCCAGAGAGGATGAAATATGAACACGCTGCCAGAGGGGCAGAAATAGGAATGAAGATGAGAGTAAAAGGTCGCTGTCCCATGAAGATGGGGTCCAGGACTCGTGCCATTCAAGTGGATGGCAAGTTTGCTGTGTCTGCTGTATCTGATTCCCTCTCACCCACCAGTACCTTGGGGTTTCCAGTTGTGTTCAGTTTTGTGTAGGAATTCTAAACTGTTAACCGAAATACAACTTTTTAGGAAAATAGGAAAGAGAGAAATTAGAGAAGAAATTGAGCAGTTCTTACAACTAAACGATAACCTCAATACAACATATAGAAATTTATGGGACACAATGAAAGCAGTTCTATGAGGAAAATTCATAGCAGTGAAAGCCTACATCCAGAAAACACAGCAAGCTCAAATAAACAATTTAACCTCAAGCTACTCGAAAGAGAGGAACAAGACAAACCCAAAGCTTGCACTAGGCAAGAAATTATAAGGATCAGGGCAGAAATTAATACAATAGAAACCAAGAAAACAGTTCAAAAAATCAATGAATCCAAAAGTTGGTTCTTTGAGAGGATAAACAAAATTGAGAGATCGTTAGCCAACCTCATTAAACAAAGGAAGGAAAAGGTTCATATCTATGCTATTAGGAATGAGAACGGAGAAATTACTACTGACCCAGAGGAAGTCCAGAGGATAATAAACACCTACTTTGAAAATTTATACTTTAATAAAATGGAAAATGTAGAAGAAATGGATAAATTTCTAGACACATATGAACTTCCAAAGCTGAATAAAGAAGATACAGAAATGTTAAATGCCCCAATAACAATCTGTGAAATTGAAAATGTAATTAAAAACTTGCCAACAAAGAAAAGCCCTGGACCTGACAGTTTTACTGCTGAATTCTATACAACTTTTAAAGAAGGGTTAGTGCCTCTACTTCTGAAACTCTTCAGTGAAACTGAAAGGGAAGCAGTACTCCCAAACTCATTCCTGGAAGCAACTATTACCCTGATTCCAAAAGCAGAGAAAGACCCAACCAAAAAAGAGAACTACAGGCCAATATCTCTAATGAACATCGATGCAAAAATCCTCAATAAGATCCTGGCAAACAGAATACAGAGAATTATCAAAAAGATTATACACCCTGACCAAGTTGGATTCATCCCAGGGATGCAAGGATGGTTCAACATACGTAAATCAATCAATGTTATATACTATATTAACAGACTTAAGGACAAAAATCATATGGTCATCTCAATTGATGCAGACAAAGCGTCTGACAAAGTACAACACCCATTTATGTTCAAAACCCTACAGAAGATTGGAATACATGGTCTGTAACTCAAACTAATAAAAGCTATCTACGAGAAACCTTCAGCCAGTATCACACTAAATGGTCAAAAATTGAAACCTTTCACACTAAGATCAGGAACAAGACAAGGATGTCCTCTCTCACTATTTCTGTTCAATATAGTTCTGGAAATATTAGCCATAGCAATTAGGCAAGAGAAAGAAATAAAAGGAATAAAAATAGGAAAAGAAGAAGTTAAATCGTCATTATTTGCTGATGACATGATACTCTATCTAGAGGATCCTAAAAACTCAATTAAAAACTGCTGGACCTAATCGCCAATTTTAGCCGCATAGCTGGTTACAAGGTTAACGTTCAAAAATCAATAGCCTTTGTATATACAAACAGTAGACCCACTGAGATAGAAATTGGAGAGTCAGTCCCTTTCAAAATAAAATACCTAGGAATCAATCTAACAAAGGAGGTGAAAGACTCTACTCTGAAAACTATAGCAGTCTGAAAAAGGAGATAGAAGATGATATCAAAAAGTGGAAAGACATACCTTGCTCCTGGGTAGGAAGAACCAGTATTGTCAAAATGGCTATACTCCCAAAACTACTCTACACATTCAACGCAATCCCGATTGAAATCCCGACAGCATATTTCACAGATCTAGAGAAAAAAATTCAAACTTTCATCTGGAACCACAAAAGACCTAGAATAGCCAAAGCAATTCTAAGCAACAGGGACACGGTGGGGGGTATTATAACTCTGAACCTGAAACTATACTATAAATCCACCGTGATAAAAACTGCATGGTACTGGCAAAGTAACAGACCCGAGGATCAATGGAGTGGACTAAAAGATCCAGAAACTACTCCAGATACACTGAACCACCTTATCTTTGACAAAGGAGCCAAAAATCCACAATGGAGGAAAGATAGCCTCTTTAACAAATGGTGCTGGAAAAACTGGGCTTTCACTTGCCAAAGACTAAAACTAGATCTAACTCTTTCACCATGTACCAAGCTAAAATCAAAGTGGATAAGAGACCTAAATATGAAAACAGACACTCTAAACCTGTTGCAAAACAGGTTAGGTAAAACTCTTGAAGACATTGGCTTAGGCAAAGACTTCATGAACAATACTTCTATAGCACAGGAATTGGCTGAGGAAATCAACAAATGGGACCTCATTCTTTTAAAAAGCTTCTGCACAGCAAAGGAGACCAACAACAGTGCAAAAACGCAACCAACAATGTGGGAAAAAATCTCTACTAGCTGTTCCTCAGACAAAGGGCTACTATCTAGAATATATAAAGGGCTCAAAAAAATCAGCCCACCCAAATTTAATGACCTAATTCTACAATGGGCATCTGAAATGAACAGATATTTTTCAGAGGAAGAAGAGCAGCTAAGAAGCATATGAAGAAATGTTCAACATCATTAGTCATTCGAGAGATGCAGATGAAAACAACATTGAGATTTCATCTCACTCCACATAGAATGGCTGTCATTTCAGATTCAGCCAACGGCAAATGTTGGCAAGGCTGTGGAGAAAGAAGGAACCCTTCTCCACTGTTGGTGGGACTGTAGACTCGTACAACCCCTGTGGACATCAGTTTGGAGATTCCTCAAAAAGCTAGGATTGGAGGTCCCATTTGACCCGGCCATTGCCCTGCTAGGTATATACACACAAGAATTAAAAGACTCATATCACAGTGACATATGTGCACCCATGTTTATAGCAGCCCAATTTGTGATTGCTACATCTTGGAAACAACCCAAATGTCCATCAACTGGAGACTGGATAAAA
>PVIR01033263.1:0-18017 GCA_004026965.1 Petromus typicus | reverse complement strand
CCCAAGTGGAATTTCAATTTTCTCCTTTCCACCCTTATCTTAGAAAACTGTCCCTCCAAGATGCCACTGTTTATACCAAAAAGTGTATTTTCCAAAGAATCTAACTTCCTCCAGTGAAAATCTAGATGATAAAATAAAATTCAAAATTAATTAATAGTAAGTTCATGATATTTCACTTTAGTTATTATCACACAGAATTTTGTATGTCATTTTTCATCATGGCCCATTAGTTTGAACTCTTGAAGTTAATTTTTTTTCAGAACTGTCTATTTAATTCTTTTTAATATATGACCTTATGGGCTTTTTTTTTTTTTTTTTTTTTTTTTTTTTTTTTTTTTTTTTTTTTTTTTTTTTTTTTTTTTTTTTTTTTTTTTTTTTTGTCTTGGTCCTTTAATGAAACAAGTGGCCAATACTGAGAGAGAAATTTTTGATGAGAGAAATCTACCAAAAACTTTTAATTTTACTTTTACCAGGATAGTGACACTACAAATCTCTGTGTATTTTAGCTGGCATTTCATGCTTTGCCATCTCTACTCAATGGTTCATTAAAAAAAAAAAAAATCTGCATCACATGCTAGCCAGACATTATTGTCCTTAATTTTTAATGAGCATCAGCACTGCTCTAGGCACTAAACAGAAGCAAAGGAGTACTACCTCCACTTTTGTATCTGAATAATACAAATTCATACTATGGAAAAGCAGGATGCACATGTGCATACATTTTAACCACTGTGCATTTACTATTACTATAATGACACTCAAACATAGCTACTTTCCAACTACCATTGCCATGTACAATAACCCAATGGGCCTTCTCCTACTTCATACTATTAAGCATTCCTGAAAAGTTGCTGTAAATCAAATAATGTTAAATGCTGTCAAGGAACTCATTATCTTGTGGAAAATCCCTTTATGAAGCAATAGGTAGCATGTGATTAGCTTATAGGAAGTTGGAGTAAAATCCTGGGCATTTTCCTATAGTTGTCTCTGCTGGATTCAAGGAAACAATTCACTTCACTTGACTACTTCAGAGAAGACAGCATGGCTAGCACACCTACTTCCAACAAAGGACAGTAAAGCCATATATATTTATACCCGGTAACTTTAAAAATATATCCCCAAAACTATAGCAATTATAGTGTTACAGGAATGATAAAAGAAATTCAAAGTGAAAATGAAAAACTGACAACATACCAATAATGCATTTACAGCAATGTTAATATACTTTTTATACACAAATGAAAATGACTAATATTAGAAATTTGTGTCAGCATTTATTTTTATTACTTCCTTTGATTGAGCTTTCTGGTAAATATGTCTTCATAAAATATTTAAATCACAAAATAAAATAGGCAGATGCCCCGGAGAGAATGTGAATAAGTCAACCCTGTTCATCCTTTCACAGGGTGCAGGGCATTACTGACTGCCACGGCATGTACGAACTATGTGGGCCAGCTGGTAAAAGTGCCTGTTAATTTAAAAGAACCTGTTTGTTAATTGCTTTCAACCCAATTCATTTTGCTCCTGCACTCTGAACCCTAAAGGTAGTTTGGAATAAGTGTGTCTGGGAACAAGGGGTAATTAATGCAAGCAGGCAAGCCTTGCTGCAGGAGAGACCTGGGCACAGGGCAAGGAAAGGCCTGAGACTGGTTTTCATGCTCTCAGGACCTGATCCAGCTGGTGTGTTATTAGATCATTTTTAATTTCTCTTTTTTTTTCCTTTTCCTTCTGCCATCTAGTTGCAGACTACCACTGAAAGCTCCTGCCAAAGCCGGCTAGCCCATCAGCCCTCTGGCACAGTGCTGTGAGCAGTAGCTAAAACCTTCCAGGCACTCACAGCAGCCGCTGCCATCGCAGGAGCCACAGCAGTGAGCAGGCAGCTCCGTGAGTTCACTAACTACCTCTCCACCTGCATCACTCCAGCATCCCCCAAGGTTCTCCATGCAGCCCATAGTAATGGTGGTTGCCTGACCTTGGCCCTTCAAGCTGGCAGCTTTCCAGAAAGCTCCTTGAATGACAAGCAAGGTGTGCTAGAGTCTGTGCATGCACTCAGGCCAGAGTGGGGCCAGAAGAGAAAAGCCAGCTGTGGCAGCCTGCAGCCCGGGCCTTCACTGGGGGGCAGACATGATGCCATCTTCACTCTCTAGCTTCTCCCCGCCCACAGAGCCCAGACTGTCACTACCTTCAGGGTGAACAGAGGCAGCAAAAAATAAAAAACAAAACATGACAGAGAGACATGGATTGTGTTTTTCCAGTCTGTTGAAGCTTACTTTCCTGCAGACTCAAAATAAAATCTACTCTGCCAGTTATTTAAACATGACTGTAGCATTTTCAAACATTAGTGCCACACACACGTTTTTATCTGATGCTTCTCTAATTCCCTGAAGTCCTAGGGCCATTGAGAAAGTTACATCAATTTACAGTTTTCCAGTGATTGTGCATGTGTGTGTGTGTGTGTGTGTGTGTGTGCGTGCATGTGCGCATGCGTGTGCATGTTGCCAAATGAGGAATGAGTATTAGGGCAACAGTTAGAGTGATGTTAGTTAGTATAGCTGACATCAAGAATCTCACTCGAAAGACAAAGCTATGGAGAAAGCAGACAGACCAGTTTTCCAGGACACATGCTACACCCTCTGAGCAAAGCTGCCTTTTCTTGGCAAACGCACTTCTGCTTTAATGCAGCAGGGAAGCGTGTGTCATAATGGGATGATTCTGCCCAGTTTCACTGTGCTTGGGAACAGGGAGGCCTTTGGGAAAACCGGGAGGAACCTTTTCTATGTGCAGCCCAATATGCTACAAGGGCAGACACATGATGAAATCATTACACTGACACCTTTTTTTCTAATTTCATTCCCAAAGGAGTTCTGATTGTACCCAGTTTTCAGACTGTGTAAGAACTCAAACAATGGTCACATGGGTCAACTTAACTGTGTCCTACTTTTACCTTTTAAACAGGTCCAAAGCCTTTTCAATTTTTTTTTTCCTTTTGCTTGATCTTTACGTCTCTCTTTGCCAGAAATAATCTACTTTCTTCAAGTGTATGAGAGTTTTAAAAACTATACAAAAATGGTAATTATAGCTAATAAACGATGAATCCAGGTTTAAGCACTACTCTTTTGATTCCAGATGGCTATTTTAATTTTACTTTGCATTGAAAATTCTCTGGCTGTTGCTAGCTCTTCTGGTCTAGAGACAGTACTAGGACACACTAGTGCCTGCTCAGGATAGACCCGTCCCTGAGACCCAGGAGTTTCCCAAATTGTGTGGCAACTCCAAAGTGTCCCTGTCCATGACCAGCTCTATTCTTTGTCATACTCTTAATCCATCTCCATCTCCTTTCTCTTTCATCATTTATTTATCAGGACCAGCCTGAGGGCAAAGTAAAACGCCATTTCCACTCTATATGTTTTCTTTTCCTTAATTTTTTATAGCCATTTTTATCAAATAAGTTCACAGCAACTTTTGAGTTAGGTGACTGAGACATTTGATTAATCAAGAACATATTATGGGGTAAGTATGCTCAGAACTATATAGGTTGAGATTGCATTTTTATTTTACGACTTATTTCCTATAAGTAACAACTATCATTCTCCAAAACTTGTCTGGGGTATATTATAAACTTCCCACAACACCTGCGTCTTTAAACGGAGGTTATGCTTCTGGGACACTAAAAGAAGTAACATGATGTTCAGGTTCACACCTATGAATTTAGAAAAGTCTCCCTCCCGGATCAGATTGCCGGAAGGATTTTAAAACTCACCTTCCAGAATTTCCTTTCCTAGCACATTTCTCCTTTCTATTTCATTTTGTAAAACTACTCTGTGTATTAACAGATCTTTCCTTCCTCCTCCGTGGGCTGCACCTCTTCTCTCTCTCACTCTCTCTCTCTCTCTCTCTCTCTCTCTCTCTCTCTCTCATGCCTCCCAGAGCCCTGCCTCCTGGCCAGCCCTGGAGACAGGCTCACCCTCGGCACGAGGACACACGTGCACGCACGTGTCTGAAACATGCAGACTGCTCGGTCCTGCTCCTCCCCTCCCTCTGGGCGCGGAGCTGAGGGACTGTTCCCCACAACAGCTCCCTTCTTTACTTCGCACCTCTCTTCCAAGACACCCAAAGTGCTCTGTAAGTACCTCACACATGTCACACGGGCTCTTTGACACAGACCCACTTTGTCAGCAGACATCATTATTTCTGGAAGCTGAAGGCCCTGGAACTTCACGACGTCAGGGGCCAGGGCAGGACGCGGGGCGCCTGAGCCACGGTTCACAGACAGATCACACGCACAGCAGTTTCACATGAGCACCACTGCAGCGCGAACAGACAGAACACTTCCAGAGGAAAAACTGCTTTCTCTAACACTCAGAATAGCTGTGCATACCGCCTATATGTCCAAAGTGAAGACCAATAAATGGACACTTAGGAAGAGGTGTCACAAGAACTGCTAGCAGGACTGGAGGGAGGCAGAGAGAAAGAAAGGCCAAGCAGAAGCGCGCTCTCTCTGGGCCTCCACAGGAAACACCATTTGATCTACCAGAGGCTTCTAGACCCTCAAATCTCAGTTTCTGCCAAGAATTTAAAAAAAGTCTTCGGTATTTTCCAGAATGAAAGAGAAGGAACATACATTCTTGACATTTACATAACACCAGAACTAACGTCCAAAAGGAGTCATTGTCATCTTTTCTTAGACATGGTGGAATTATTTCTTTAAATTTACTTTGCCTTCCTTTGGCTTATTTAAGGGTAATATAAATAACAGTACATGTCTTACAGCAGAGCTGCTTGGTACACCTGTTTATTGTGACAAATGTCCCCATAAAAAATGGAAAATGTGCTCCCACTTGAGTCGGGACACCGGCACAGAAGCCTCCTCACATGAGGGTGGGCACACCAGTGAGTGGGAGGTGGTGGGTGAAGGGGCCTCTGTGACAAGAGATGAGCTCGCCGTAGGCTTTCAGAAGTGTCACATGAGAGGATATATTCTCGGACCTTCTCTACTTTTTGTGACTTTGTTTTTCTTTTTTAAAAAGCCTTTGTCTTTAAGTCACAAATGCATGATTTTAGTAGCTACCAAAGAAAAAAGTGAAGGACAGTAACTTGTTTCATTATTTTCAGTGAATAAGGATCGGGAACTATTTTTTTTTTCTCTTTTCATCATTACTGACATTTCTATTCTTCCCCTGTACTAAGCAAGAAATTTACATGTAAATACCTTATCGTTTCTTTAGTGTGAGAAACTGAAGGTGTAAATGAGGTCCCAAATGTATGATAGGTATTGTGAAATAGGAATAAAATACTCAAAGTGGAAGGGGGGAAGGGAAAAGCAAAAACGGTCAAGAAAAATTTAATAATAAAAAAATGTTGAAGATGATAAAAAGGAAAAAATGGAAACAAAACTTAAATATATAGAGGATGGAAGGGATGAAGAGAGGGCAAGGAATGGGAAAACATATGAGTCAAGATACATCGTGTACAGGTAAAAATTCTCAATGAGGAATGTGGTTGTAATGTATTCCTAAAATCTACCAATAAACTCAAAAAAGAAAAAAAATTTTACATTGACTTCATTAAGGAAGTTCCCTTTTCTCAGTATTCTTTTAGAAATTTAGAAGTTGAAATCAGTAGGTTTTGTTTGAATTATAACTTCCCTGCTGAATATTCCTCGGGAAAATTTTTTCATAGGTTTCACAGAGCATCTTCATGTCACCGTGTTTCTCTTCCTGAGGACGCTGAGAAAAGAAAAAGAAACCTGTTCTCTAGGAAGATATTTCTGTTTGATAAAGGAAGAGAAGACTGTGCTGCACAGGTGACCTAAGAGCATGAGGCAGGAAGTCAGACCGGGTCTCCTCTCACATGTGAAAAGAGGGCACAGTCATAAAGCCGCAGGGAAGACTGTCTGGAGGCAAGGGGAGAGAAGACCATTAACGCTCACTTTAGCCCCACCCCACTGCCCCAGGATCCCCCTTGTGCTCCTGACCAGTCTTGCAGGACCCTTGTTTGTTCTCCACCTTCCCTTCCACATCCTGAGGCCTCGGCTCCAGGGCAAGTGTCCTTTGATATCTGCAGGCGATAGGTTTCCTCACAGACACCATCCAAGTGTTCTCAGGTCCCTGATATTCTTACAACAGCAGAGTGTTCTCACAGAACCAAGTAGCTGGGAGCCCCCTCCCGCCTATTTGAAATCATCTCTAGCTTCTTTACAACACTTTCTATGATGTACTGTATTCATTGGGGAATAATAACTAGAAAAAGTCTGTGCATGTTCAGTAATAGCCAATTTTTTTCTTTCAAATATTTTGATCAATGGTTGGTTGAATCCATGGATATAGACATCTGTGGATGGAGAAAAAAGAAGAGAGAGAAAAGTAGGGTAATTGGGTGCAGTGCTAATCCCTCTAAGTTTGTTCAGCTCACTAAATATCAGCCACCAGACAGCTTCCCCAAAAGGTCCTCTGCTGCGGATCATACTGGTATGAGTCTCAAGTTCCTGCTTGGCCTTGTGTTCCAGCATCTAGAAATCTTCCCTCCAGGAACTCTCATACCAGCTTCGCTACCCCTTCAGACTGCGTGGAAGCCAAGAGATTCTTAGGGTTTCCCCTTGGAGGGTCTAATCAAGGGGCAGAATAGAAGCAACAGGCTGAGGATGCTGTTCGGTGCTAGAGCACTTGCCCAGCATGCCTGTGGCCCTGGGTTCCATCTTCAAAGCTGCACAAAAAAGAAAAAGTAAAACTAGATTCAGCAAGACATCCCTTCAGCATTTAGAACTTGGCAATAAGTTCATTTTTTTTCTCCTTTGACATCCCTGCAACCCTAAAGTCTGAGTGTTAGCTGAGAATATGTTACATAAAAACCTAAAATTAAAGCAAAATAATTTTGCTGAAGATTTGAGCTACCTTAGAAAAAGTAAAATTGAACTATAGCATTATTTTACTGCTCTTTCCCAGAAGAATTACTTAAATTGAAATAAATAAGTAAATAAAAGTGATCAGTGCTTTGCAGCAGAGTCAAAGATTGGTCAAAAGTGAATTGCAGAGATGGGTAAAGAGCAAGAATGGTGGCCAGTACACTAGCAGTTACCTACTCCACTTCTCAGCTGAGGTCACAGTGCCAGTCCTGGGAACTGTGGGCATGGGACAAAAACAAGCCATGACACAAAGCCTCGGGAAATGGAAGGACTTAGGATGAGGTCCCCACATTTATTCCACCAACAAAACTTCAATACTAGATGCAACTAGAAAGAAAAAGCCAGTCATGAGCATGCATCGCAGGTGCCAACTTCCAAGTCACTCAAAGGCACAGGTAAGTTTTAGAACAATTTTTAAATAATCCCTGATAGCTGTCTGTGCATATTTACATACTGTCACCTCACCAGGTAATTCAGCAATAAGCAGTAAAATGTTAATTAGCACTATGTCACACTGATCTGCTTTGTAAAACATGAAAAGGTCCCAGGTACAAGGTCCTCCAATCTGGCCCAATGATGGGTTTTCCCCATCAGCAGTCCGTAATTTAGGATGTGGCCTTGAGGGGTTCTCAATCATCTCATTAGAGCGATAGTGAGCAGCTCACTGGAGATTTAAGTTATCAGGCATGAGTCCCTGCAAGCTATATTGGGGAAGCTCAAGAACTCAGTGCCATTCCTCCATTAATTCTGAGATGCAAACTAACTGCAAAGGAACTGATTGGAAAATCTGAGTAGAAAGAGAGCCCTGGGCTCCCAGCCGTTGCCCTACCCTTGAGGATCTGACATTTAGAACACAAAGCTATCATCATGGGCTCAACTCTGGGATGTCCTCTAAGTGAATGGAAAAAGAAGCGCAAATAATCTTAGCTCACCACTTTCAAGAACCAGGCCATGGACTTTATAATAGAAAGTATAGCGTCTAGAAAGGTAGTTAAGACAAAGCTGCTGAGTATAAACAACCTCACGAAATGAGATGTACGTGACTGTGAGGCATGAGAGTACCTGAGTTGCTCATTCGGTACCCATGACAACTCGAAACACAATGCTTAACCTACCTATATATAACTCCAAGGACAAGACTGAAACGGGGGTTGGTTCATTGAAATACTGAAATCTACTTAGAGAATCTAGTCCCAGCGGTGAAAACCTTGGAACTGTGCTAATGTGAATCAGATACTAAAAGATAAATCCTCATTTTGTGAGGAAAACAACAAAATCCTGTTAGAAATAATATAAAACAAGATTTGGGTGTGTTTTAAGTCCTTTCTAATTCTTAAACATTTTCCACTGTACTCTGAAGAGATGCTCCTTTCAGGGGACACCAAAACAGGCCAGCACTATGCAACTTCCATTACTGGACAGTGAGTGATGTTAGTGATGGCAGACTTCTCTCAAAGAAAATCAGGTTGTAAAGGAAGTGTGGCCACTTTGAAATCAATCTAATATTGTCCACACCATACCAAAACTTTGTGTGTGATCTTATCATGGACACGTCCAAGGTTTATTTAAGAAACTAGGTCTCTGCATTCTTTAGTCACTACTGACTCAGGTGCTCTCTAATACGCTTGTCCCAAACACTGTTACAAAATGTCATCATGGTGAGTTGAATGGGAGTTTTCCAGAACAGCTTTAGGAAAGCAAAATGAAACCCAAAAGACATGATATCACGGAAAGAACACCAGACTAATTAACATATTACTCCAGTGCTTTCGGTGGAATAGGAATAGCATGGAAAATTGTAGCAGGTGTTTTGTCTATTTCTAAATCCACCTCAGCCCATATGTGAGATAGAATGGGATTAGAAAAGGCTCTGTTCCCTAGGACAGTAACCTTAGATGGAACAATGAAATTTCCATACTGTCTTAGAAAAGGCTTTTAGTTCAGAACAAGCTTACAAAAATTAGGCAGAACACTAAGTATTATCATTTGTTTATATCCTGATGCAAGAAATAATGATAGAGTTCCCTACCTATTCACTTTTTTTAAGTTATCTTACATCTACTGAAGTGTAGGTGTTTTAATCTGTTTTGTATTACTGCTACAAAATGTCTGAGTTTGGGTACTTTATAAAGAGAAGAAGTTTATGTAGCTTGCAGTTCAAGAGATCCAAAAACACAATACATCTGTTTCTGGTAAAAGGCTCCTGGCAGACAGCATTACCTGGCAAGAGTATGTTCAAGAGTGATCACAGCTATAGAAGACCAGGATAGTGAGGGGGATGGGTCTCTCTTTTATAATAACCTGCTCTCTTGGAAACCAGTGCCCTCCTGTAATACCTGTTCCATGAGCCCAGTTTTACACCCTTCACAAGGGCCATCATGACCCCACCCCACCAGGAGCCACCTCTTATACATTCCACACCTCGTAATATCATTACTTTGAGGACCGAGCTTGTAGAGCATGGGCCTTTGGAGGACAACCCATAGCCACACCATAGCAGTGGGAAATTATAACAATAATTTATCAAGCACTTAGCATGTGCCAAGCATGATCTAAGCTTCTTATATGCATTAAACCTTGTTATATCCATGCAATTCTGTGAAGATCAAGTTAATTCATGTGAAGAACTCAGACCAGTGCTCAGGTGCTCTCTAATACGCTTGTCCCAAACACTATTACAAAATGTCATCATGGTGATTTGAATGGGAGTTTTCCAGAACAGCTTTAGGAAAACAAAATGTCATCTGGGGGTTGCTGTATAAGCATTTGCTACTTTAGCTAAGATATTACAGATTAAAAAGCATTCATTTCAAATAATTCTGAGCATCACCACTGAATACAAAAACAATCTCTTCAACAGCATATTTTCTACACCTCCAAAAATCACCACTAGTGCAGGCACCAATCCAGGCACTAAATCCCTCCTCCTGTGTGGCCCATATTCCTTCCACGGTGATGGCAGAAATCATGGGCAAGGCTTCGAGGGGGAAGAAAGTAAGGGGGAGTCAGGACCCCTGGCATTAGTGCACTGAACCACAAAGAGCAAGAGGTTGACCAGCACCATCAGAGCCAGGCCCAGGAATTGATTTCAAATCAGGTTCTTAAGAATAATGTGGAGAGTAATTATAATCATTACTGTTATTGTCATTATACCTTGCAATTACCTGGCCTTAATTAATTCCAACTTGTGAAGTGCTTCAAGATCTTCAGATGAAAGGTGCCATGCTACTCTAAAGTGTCATTATTCTCCTTTCATCCACAGTGATTATAGTTCTTCACAAGCATTAATTAATCCTCATAACAGCCCCAGAAAGCAGATAAGCGTAGGAGTCACCTACACTGGGTCCAAAAGAGACATTTACCCAAGGAGTTTAGTGATAGTTGTTGGTACCAGTTGGGCTGTGTGAGGCCCCCAAATCACAGGCCTTTGTTACTTGGCCATCAGCAATTTGTACAATCTCTTAGTTAAGTCACAGTGCAGTGAAGAACAATACCAATGCAGCCTACGATTCTTTTAAAATGATTACGCAACGGTAGAAATGCAGCTCGGTGGTACAATGTGTGCTTAGCATGTACAGAGCCCTAGGCTCAGTCCTCAGCAACAAAAAAGGATAAAACAAGATTATGCAATTTATATCCAGTGAGAGATACTCTTGGAGACTTAGTTATGTGGAAGAAGAAGGTAGGGGAAAGGAATAGTAAATCTACATGTATTCATTTTCAATAATCAGACAAAACATTTTCATGTGCTCTACAGTAAAGGGTTTTCCCAAAGTCACAAAAGCATGGAGCCTAAATGGTGCACAGCCCTCAGTTCAAAACCACTGACTGAAGTAGATTTTCACTGAGATGGATTGTCTTCTTTGCCACTGTTTATAACCTTACTTGAAGGTCAAGGGCATCTGATCCAGAGTCTTATGGACACAACAGAACTTTTGAGGAGATTTTCCCAATAGCTTCTAATCTGTTTTTAGCAAGTATACAAAGACAAAAGATTTGTGATTCCCAATATGAAAATCTCCAGTCTGAAAGGTACCAAAATATGAAGGTTTTGGGGCTTAACATACAAATCCATATCATGAAACTATTTTACTCACAAAATCATTAAATATGTATAAAATTATCTGGAATCTACATGTATAATTATATAATAAACTTAAATGAATTTCATATGTAGGAACATGAAGGCAGTTTTCTCAAGATACTCATTATGTGTGTTCAAAACCTGAAAAGAACAACTCTGAACTCACAAACATTTCAGAGAAAGAAAAGTCAACCTGTGTGATACAGGGCCTTGAAGCACATGTAAGACACTTTCTTTTGGGGCTGAAGCTTTGGAATTTTTGTGCCATTTGTTTAGAAATGTGTATGAGTGACTGAGGTGCTATGGTGTGTCACAACGGATCGTGGCAACTAGATGGGGACAAGGCCCCCAGCCCAGATTTCACAGATCAGGCTGAGTCCCCTGTGTCCTTGCCGCAGGGTGTGTCTGCACTCTGGAGGCAGTGCCTGTCAAGAGGAGATGGACAGGATTTGCCTGGCACACCTGGCACCAAACTGAATCCACCTGGACCAACAAACACCATTATTGCACCGTCACAAATACTGACGATGATTGTTCTTATTACTGTTATTATTGCTGTTATCATCAAATACAATAAACTCGTAATTATTACTGGACATTCATCACAAAGCACAACCTCAAAACAGGCTCCACAGAACTTTGTAATCTAGATGGGCAGAAAAAGAAACTCCATCTATTAAGTGCAATTAAAATAGCCAGAATCTGTTTTTCACCATGGATTGCTGTTTTCAGAGTTACTCATTGAGACGTGCATGTGGACTAAAGGTTTGCTTTCTTGTCAGAAGGAAACTTTTTGAAATACTACCATCCCACACTTCCTAGGACATCTTGGCATATAGTACATGCTCAATAAAAGTTCTGTTCCTCTCTGAGGCTGAACTATATTAACCAGTTATTTAGGTAGCATCTTTTATTTAGAGTATAAGTGTTGCTAAGATGTATTTACTTGACTCTCCACATCTGTGGGTTCTGCGTCCATATACCCAACTAACTGCACATTGAAAATATTCAACAAAATTGTGTCTGTATTTAACACACACACAGACCTCTTTTCTTGTCATTATTCCTTAAACAGTCCAATGTGAAAGCTGTGTGCCTGGCATTCCTATTCTTCTATGTACTCTAAGGACTCTACAGAGGATTGAGAGGCTACAGGATGATGGCCGCAGGTTACATACAGAGGTTAAACCGAGGGACCTGAGAATCCACAGGTTTGAGTATTGGCAGAAGTCCCAGAATCAACTCTCTCTGACATCCAGGAAGAACTCCTCTTATTTTAACAACACATTTTTCTTTATTTATTGAGTTTATTGATACATTTCAGGTATATATTATGATCACACTCATCATTAAGAATTTGTACTTATACCTGATGTATCTTGATTCTTACTTCCCCATTCCCCTGCCCTCCCTTCAACCTCTTCAACTCTCTGTCAAAAAACAAAAACAAGCCTTATGTAAATATATTTTAATAGTTACATTTATCCCTTATGATTTAGATTGAAGTCTTTCAAATACTCTTTCATTGGGCACCAATTATCATAACTAATAAGTTATTAAGCTATTTTTGTTTTGTTCTTTTCAGTTTTGTGGTATTGGGGATTGAACCTAGGGCCTTTGCACTGAAATACATCCCTAACCCTTTTTATTTTTTGAGGCAGAGTTTAGCTAAGTTTCCCAGCCAGGATTCAAACTTGTGATCCTCCTGCCTCAGCCTCCCCCAAGTGCTGGGATTATAGGCAGATACTACTACACTCACTCAGGGAAGAGTTTTTGGTGAAGGCAAAGGAAGGGCGGCATGAGAGCTCCTGATGAAAGGGAAAAAGATGGCAACACAAACTAAGAAAGCAGAGAAAGATTAGGAAGCTGACCACATGCCTCACTGGATCTCCTGAAACAGATCATGCCTCGTAGGCAAAGCCAGTTATTATCAGAAGCTTCCCCAGCTCCTGCTCATATGAGTGAAGCTTTGTGCGGAGACTTCTGCCAGGGCCACTCTCTGCCCCACTCTCCCACCCGCATGCTCCATCCGCCGAAGCTCATCTGTCATTGTGCACGTGGCTGTGGGGGCCCCTTTTCTCTGAGTACACACGACAGCAAGCCCCACATGGTTGTCCTGATTCATGCTCTGGAGCCCAGATGAACACCAAGTCAACTTTAAAGAGATAATTCTAATATACAGAAGGCTAAAGTCAGACATGCTGGAATTTTATTTATTGCATCCATAAGCAGATGGTACTAAAAGTATTTAAGCACATTTCAACACCCAGGACCCATGATTTATTGCACAAGGTAGCAATGTGAGGCAGACTTGGCGTGGGCCCTTCGCAGGTACAGAAGGAAGAGGACACTCCCAGGCAGCTGGCCTCTCGGCAACTGGTGACAGGGAGCCTTCTTGTCACATTAGTTTTCCAGTCAGAGCTGCTGGCCCAAAGCACACCTCCATCTCTACTAGAAGCACTTTATACGTTTCTCTGTGTGTGTGTGAATCTGTCTCTTGTGTTGTGCCAGTATCTACTGGCCACTATGCAAGTTAAATGGTGCCCACTATCAAAAAGACTGACAAGCTTTCCAATGGAAAGGTTTGGAAAATGCAAAGTGATGAATTTGGAAATCAAATGAAGATCAAAAAAATAATTCCTTACAGTGGAGCAAAGGCCTACCCAACCCTCTCCCTCTGCCTTCTCTCCTCCATCTTTATCACTGATACCTCTGCTTTTTTAATCTCTGTGCTCTTTTTTTTTGGCTTCCAGGTGCCCAGCAAGAATGGCCAGCAGAGAGCTCTGGGTTTCCGGCACGACTCTGCAGCCAGCCCCTCTGGCTCAGCCAGCTGGATCCCACTGAATTAGTCAAGTACTTCATTATCTCTCCTCTCTGCACATTTGGCTCCAGGTAATAAATGCCCAAACAAGAGAGCCTTCTGCCACACGGTCTGTGAAGTTCCAGGGTCTGGGCCAATTCTGCAGCTCAGCTCCGTGCCTTGGGAGAGCCCTGCGTTTCATCCCTGCCTGCAGTGCCTCCCAGCCCCTGTTTAGTCGTAGCTGTTCTCCAGCCATGGAGCAGCTGATAACGGCCTGGCTGGGGAGCCCTGGAGCCCTGGTGGGGCTGGCTTAGGATGGGACAGGCTGGAGAGCTGGCCCAATTATGATGTTGGGAGAGATGTCCGCTCCTGGGAGCTGCTCTTGTTAACAGGCAGCAGGGCTGGAGGCCTGAGGCAAGGCCATTCTGACAATGCACAGGCAGAAAAGCACATCTCTAGGCTCGCTGGATAAAGCCACAGGGTAAAATTCTGAAAAAGAATCAAACAGCCACCCTTCGAGAGTCACACCAGAATAAATCAGGATGTTAACTGTACAGCCCTTTCCGGTTTGTTAGTAGATCTGAAATAAGCAGCCTGCTCACTTTTTCAGAAAGGAAGACCCAGGTTGAGATCTCCAGTCACAGTGAGTGTCCTCTGCCTGCAGTTCACCTTCCCTAGGTGGGCCCGCACTGTAGCACATGCCGCAGGACCTCCATAGCCTTCCTCCCGGTCTACAAGACCACCCAGACACCTAAACCCAAGGGCACAGAATCAATAGACTCGAGCTCTGTTTGGTCCTTTTTCAATCAGCACCATAGAGGGACTTTTACGGAGACCTCAACTACACTGTCATAGAATTTTAAATGCATTTAAGAAAATCTAGCTGAAGGGGTGATATTTTAAAGATAACCATGCTTTACTGTAACTACAGGTAGGGAAGTAGGTGACAAGAGAAGGCTAAAAGTCAGGGCTCATGCACATCCTGTCCTCAGTCAAAAGAGTATTTTACACCATGAGAAAATCAACAGTGGGACAGGTAACGTATGATCAGATCTCATGCTATCAAAGTGTACAGCAGTCCTTCTCAAAGAACATGGGAAAATGAGCTCTGAGGTGAGACAGGGGACCCCTCCCCGTACACCCCTACTCCAAATTAAGGACCACAGTGACAGAAAAGAGGGCTCTCTGGCAATGAAGCTCTAGAAGGAAGCATTTAGATAAAAATATCAGTGGTAAAATACTGCTGAATTAATCCCAAATTCTTTTGATTATTGATGTCCTACTGTTTTGTGCCTGAAACAACATACAAGATGCATCAGTCATTTATAAATTATTCATTCAATTATTTTGGCAGCAGTGTCTTTCCATTTATCAACTGATAAATGTACAGAACATAAGAGGGCAATTTTATAGCCTCTTGACATTTACCTTTGACATGATTTTCATATTTAATAAGTGGAAAACACTAATGAAATCATTTGACAACACCATAGGCATCACAGAAAAATAAGCCTGATCAATAAATCCAGGAGATGGTTCTTTGAGAGATTAAATAAAAGAGATGGACACTTAGTCAACCTCATCAAGACAGGAAAGAAAAGGCCCAAATCCACAGAGTAAAACCACAATGAACCCTAGAGAAATCCAGAAGATCCTCAGAACCTGCTATGAATGTCTACTCTAATAAGAGGGAAATCTCAGGAGAAATAGATAGATTGTCAAATACATGTGAATTGCCAAAGCTAAGTCAAGATAAAATAAAAATTCTGAAAAACCCAATGTTAGTCAGGGAAACTGAAGAAGTAATTTTTTTTAATTACCACAAAGAAAAGCCCAGGATACTGTTGGATGTGCTGCTGAATTCTACTAGAACTGAGAGAAGATCTAATGCCACTGTTCCTCAAACTCCTTAATGAAATTGTAAGGGAGGCAATATTCTCAAAATCATTCCTCGAAGCAAGCATTACCCTGATATCAAAACCAGAGAAAGATCCCATCATATATTTAGGGGTGAGGAGTTGTAGGGTGGGCAGAGGAATGGGAAAAAATGAGAATTAAGTCATGTCATGTACTGGTGCAAATGCCCCATGTCGATTGTGATCATTATGTATATAGAAAATGTACCAATAAGATCAGCTTCTTTAAAAAAGAGAACTACAGGTCAGTCTCCTAATGAGTACAGATGCAAAAATCTTTGATAAAACACTGGTAAACAGAATGCAGCAAATCATGAAGATCACACAACATAACCAGTAGGATTCATCCTCAAGATGCAGGGGTGGTTCAACATATGCAATTCAATAAATGTAATTCTCCACATTAAGAGAACAATGAACAAAAGTCATACAATTATCTCACAGACACAGAAAAAGCATTGAAAAAGTCCATCATTCATTCGTGACAAAAATTCTACAGAAAATTGGGTTATAAGTCTTTATCTCAACCTGATAAAAGTAATCCGAGACAAACCAAGAGCCAATATCATACTAAAGGGACAGTGTTCACTCTACAACCAGGAATGAGACAAGTATGTCCACTCTCACCACTGCTATCCAAGACAGTTCTAGAAACATTAGCCAGAGCAATTAAATACAAGAAAGAGGCAAAAAGAATATAAAGAGAAAGGGAATAATTTAAATTATCATTATTTATTGGTGTATGACATGGTAGTCTACAGAAAAGACCCCCAAAACTTCACCAAAAAACTTGATTTAATAACCAAATTTGGTAGAATACAAAGTTAACATTCAAAAATTAATAGGATTCCCATACAGGAATAACAAACTCACTAAAAAAAAAAAAAATAGGAAAACTTGGGCAGGGGATTTAGCTCAGTGGTTCTGGCACCTATCTTGCAAGCACAAGAGCCCGGGTTCGATCTCCTGGTAACCACATACAATACTGGGCATGGAGACTCACGCCTGTAATCCCAGCACTCAGGAGGCAGAGGCAGGAGGATTGTTGTGATGTTAGTTTGAGGCTGAGCTCAGGGCCAGCCTGAACTACAAAGTGAGACCCTGTCTCAAAAAAAAAAAGGAGAACCATGTCTTTCACAATAGCATGAAAAAAATGAAATACTTAGAAATCAATTTAACAAATGAAATGAAAGAGCTGTGCACTGAAAACCACAATACTATTAAAAAATGAGATAAAGAGGGTATCAGAAAATGGAAAAAAATCCCGTTCTTGCACAGGCAAAACCATATACTGACAATGGCCATATTTCCAAAATTGTTATGCAGATTTAATGCAATTCCAATCAAAATACCTACAACATATCTCACAGAACTAGAGTTGGGATTGAGAGGAGCCCTTAGACAGAGCTTCTTCACTGGAGCTCTGATGTGTCAAATGTCCAATCATGAGTTCCCAACTGTCCCACACTGTCATACTTCCTTGCTAAGAAGAAATTTACTAGGAAACTGTGGGCAATTCTTAAATTCCAGTATAAGCCAGATGGATTTTATCAGTTGAGACCACACCAGGTCTCCCTGACTTGACTAACTGACTAGGGAATCCTGCCACATGGTGTAATGGCAGAGCCAGGAGGGAAAATTCAGCTACGCCAGTAGTTATCAAACTAAAAGACCACAGCCAAATCCTAACAGAAAGCAGTATCAATCAACAAAGAGGCCTCCAACTTCTCATAAAAAGGTTTCCCAACTATGGCCTTCTGCAGACTTGTCAGCTCCCTTGCAGTTTTCTTGTTCTCCCTGGTGTAAAACTCTCTGGAGAATATAATATGATGTAAGACCTCCAGGTCTTACAAATGATCAAAGTAAATTCCAGTTCTAGTGCAAATATCTTTCCACTACTATTCCCAATTCCAGTGCTAATTCATTTCCAGTGCTAATCTCAGTTCAGTGCTAATCCCTTTGCAGGGTTGATCCTACTTTTGATTCTTTTCTTTTTCCAGTTCTAAACAATGCCAGTGCTTAATTACTTTCTAGTGCTAATACCAGTGCCAGTGCTTCCAAATCGCAGGGCTAATTCCTTCCCAGTTCTTTTTTTTTTTTTTTTTTTTTTTTTTAGTTTTTTTGAGACAGGGTCTCGCTTTGTGGTTCAGGCTGGCCCTGAGCTCAGCCTCAAACTCACATCACAATCCTCCTGCCTCTGCCTCCCAAGTGCTGGGATTACAGGCGTGAGCCACCACGCCCGGCACTGCGGTATGTGGTACTGGTTGCTGCTGGGTGTGAGTCTCCACACCCAGTATTGTTATGTGGTTACCGGGG
>PVIR01033262.1:0-18005 GCA_004026965.1 Petromus typicus | reverse complement strand
ACTAAATGGACAAAACCTAAAAACTTTAGATTTTAATTCTAAAATCAGGAACAAGAAAAGGATGTCCTATATCACTACTCCTGTTCAGTATAGTTCTGGAAACATTAGCTAGTGCAAGTAGACAAGAAAACGAAATAGAAGAAGTAAGAATGAGAAAGAAAGAAGTAAAATTATCGTTAGTTGCAGATGTTATGATACTGTACATAGAGGATTCCAAAACTTCTACCAGAAATGTCAAGATTTAATAACCAAATTCATTAACATAGCTGGATACAGAGTCAGCACAAAAATCAATAGCCTTCCTGCACACAAATAACAAGCTCACAGAGAGACATTAGGGGAATCATACCTTTCAAAACAGCATCATGAATAAAAAAGAAACACTTAGGAATCAAACTAATAAAGGAGTTAAAAGACCTTTACATTGAAAATTACAAAACTATGAAAAAGGAGATCAAAGAAGCTATCAGAAAATAGAAAGATACCTCTTGCTCATGGTTAAGAACCAACTTTATAAAAATGACCATACTCCAAAAATTGTTATGCAGATTTAATGTTATCCTAATCAAAATTTCCACAGCATACTTCACAGAATTAGAGAAAAGAATTCTAAAATTCATTTAAAAGCAAAAAAAAAAAAAAAAAAGACCTAGATTAGTAAAAGAAATTCTGGGCAACAAAGACAAGGCAGGAGGCATCACAACCCTAGATTTCAAGTTACACTAAAAAGCTACCATGCTAAACAGAACAAAGTAAAACAAACAATTAAAAAAACCCAGCATGGTGTTGGCCAAAGAAGAAAGAAAAAACAAAAACCAAAACCAGACCTGAGGATCAATGGCACAGATTAGATGGTGCTGAAACAATTCCAAGCACACTCAGCTACCTCATTTTTGACAAGGGAGCCAAGCATCTTCACTGGAAGAAGATATCTCTTGAATAAGTGGGGCTAGAAAAACTAGCTTTCCACATACTGAAGATTAAACCTGAACCCATATCTCTTACAATGCACTAAACTAAAAATGGGGCAGTCATCTAAATATTAAAACAAAAACTAAATCTGCTGGAAAATAGATAGATAGAACTCTTAAAGACAGATATAGACCATTTATAAACAAAACCTGTATTGCACAGGTAATGTTAAAATGAATCAGCAACTAGGATCTCATCATATTAAAAAGCTTTGGCAAAGCAAAAGGAACCACCAACAGACTAAAAAGACAATCCACAGAATAGGTAAATATTTTTTTCAGCTATTCTTCTCACAAAGGATTAATAATATCTAGAATGTACAAAGAACTCAAAAAAAAAAAATCAGATGCCTTAAATTAAAAAAAAAAAACCCAATCCGTAAAAGGGCATCTTAAAGAAATAGACATTTCTCAGATGAAGAAGTAGAAACAGCAAATAAATATATGAAAAAATGTTCAATATCACTGGCCATTCAAGAGATGCAGATGAAGATAATACTGAAATTCCATTCTCCAGAGAGAATGGCTGTTATCAAGAAATCAATCAGTGGGCTGGGGAGTTAGCTCAGTGGTTCCGGCGCCTGTCTTGCAAGCGCAAGGACCCGGGTTCGATTCCCCGGTAACCACATAACAATACTGGGCATGGAGACCCACACCCAGCAGCAACCAGTACCACATACCACAGTGCCGGGCATGGTGGCTCACGTCTGTAATCCCAGCACTAGGGAGGCAGAGGCAGGAGGATTGTGATGTGAGTTTGAGGCTCAGCTCAGGGCCAGCCTGAACCACAAAGCGAGACCCTGTCTCAAAAAACCTAAAAAAAAAAAAAAAAAAAAAAAAGAAATCAATCAGTAACAAATGCTAGCTGAACTGTGGGGAAAAAAGGAACCCTTCTCCACCACTGCTGATGGGAGGGTAGATTGCTGCAGACACTGTGGAAATTAGTATTTGAGATTCCTCAAAAATTAAAACTAGATATTCCATTTGATCAAGCCATTCCCTTTCCTGATATCTTTCCAAAAGAATGAAAAGCATCATAGCACAGCAGTATATACACATTCATATTTATAGCAGTACAATTTATAATAGTTCTGTCTTGGAAATAGCCCAGATGTCCATCAGTAGATGAATGGATAAAGAAGATGGAAGTTTTTAATACAATGAAGTACTATTTCCTAAAGAAGGATACACTTTAGATATTTCTAGATATATCAGTACACTTGAGACCATATTTTTAAGTGAAACAAATTAGATGCTTACTTGTAAGTATCACTTTGTTTCTTGGTATAAGAAGCCAGAAGAATAAATAAAGACCAAAATGTGTAAAAGATATCGGGAAATAGAAAATGTTCAAATGGGAAGGGGAGTGGGGGGGAGAAGAAAGGGAAAAGAAAGAATAGTAGGAAAAATTGAAAACAAATTTTTGTAAAGGCAGGGAAGAAAGGTCGAAGGGAGGAGAGGGGAATGGGAAAAAAAAGATCAAAATGTATATATTTTGGAGGGTGGGTTGGAGTTAGGAACAGGGCCTCTCTATGTAGTTCAGGCTAGCCTTCCTCTCACTATGTAGCCAGTCTGGTCTAAAATTCTTGGCAATCCTGCTGTCTCAGCCTACAGAATGCTGGGACTATAGATGTGTCCCACCAGCTCCAGTACCGAGATATATTATGTATAGGTACAAATTCCCTATTATGAATGTAGTCATTTATATCAAAAGTATACTAATAAAATTAATTTTTAAAAAGCATCTGTCTCTTTTTATTTAATATTTTGTTTATGTGTTTTATATTTTTTCTTTTTGCCATCAATGTTGGTTTAATTTCCTGCCCAATTGTGGTCCTTCAGATATTTAGTTCTCAGTTGGCTATGGTACCACATGGCCATTATCCTAGTGTCTAGAGGCTGAGGCAGGACAATGGCCGATAATGTGAGGGCAGCCTGGGATAAACAGTGATTTAAAGGGACTACATATGTAGACCTAACCTCACCAAAACTGACCAGACATCCAGTGAAACAAGAAAAAAAACTCAAAAATTCATTCCCACTCACACATACAAAACCCAAACAAAATATTTGTTTTCTAGAGTGATTTTTTAGTTATAACCATCTCGTAGAAATTATGGTTTTAATAATTATTTGTATCAGCATTTATTTTCTTTAAAAAATAGTATGTTTTAAATAATATTATATTTAAATATAGTGTATATAAATATATATATTTAAATATATTTCTTTAGGCATATGAGTTGGTCTTTAAAAGCAGCAGTAGTAGAATGGCTGACATTTATTGAGAGCTTACTATGTGCCAGGTTCTGTTCTAACTACTGTGTAATATGAGTTCATTAAATACAACAGTCCTATGGCGAAATGATTCACACTTTACAGATGCACAAATTGAATCATGGATAAAGTAAAGCTTCCCACAGTGACTTCACTTACCATGTAATAGAGAGTACCACTCCTGCTTTGCTAGGGACTCAGCTGAATGAGAAGAGCCAACCTATAAGGCGTTGAGTAGTCTATCATGCATAATAAAGCATGATTTTTATTACTGTGAAAATGCAAATGAATTTCAGTCTTGATGTCATTTGCTAAGAAAGCCTCACTAAAATCCCACAAAGATGTGTGATTGATCACTATTTATTTGCACTGGGAATTGAATCCAGGGTCTTCACAATGAGGTATATCTCCTCCCCATTTTCTATTTTTCATTTTGTAATACGATTTTGCTAAGTCACTAAGCTGCCCAGGGTAACTTGTGAACTTCCAGTCTGATCTCAGAAAGCTCTGAGTGAAGACATGTACCACCAGGCCCAGGCACTTTTTAATAATTTAAAACAACCAGCTCTGTACATTCTGAAAGAAAATCATCAGAATTCACTGCAATTTAAGACAGAAAAGAGTAGAAGTCACTACCACAAACAAACGTATAATTCTCACCAAGGTTAGTGTCAGAATGTCTTGGGAGGGTAAAGCCTTAGCTGAACAGATAGATGAAAAAAAGCAGCCAGGCTGAAAAAGACCTGCTTTGTTCACTACGGAGGGAGGGCACATTCTACTCAGCTATAGAGAATATATAATTAAGAGATGGAGAATAAGTAATTTCTTTATCATGTTATTATTTTACAGCATGAACTTCATAATTTTCTCAATTGATGTGATTCATTTTATATTCTATATTTATAGTGCTCATATATGATAAAATATGTTGGATATGGATCTATTTCTCAGTAAAATAGCTAATAAAGAAATCTTTCTGTACATAGAAAAGTCTTATTAAAAAGCAGTTTATAAATTATAAAAATATTTATACAATGAAAAAGTATTTAAGGAGCTAAATTTTGGAAGTGACTAGCCATTGGATTCTTTCTTGGATACACCAGTTGTATACAAAGCTACATTATTTGGCTGTTTCTGTAACACACAGAAAGTGATGTAGTTAGTTTCTAGAATTACAACATTATATTAGCTGCTATTTTACATTATATCCCTAATTGGCAAGATTAATTTTGCAATATATTCCTGGTTTCTCAAAGTGTCTTTAATTTTGGTGTGCTTTACTTTGGAGAGGTAAATTGTGATTGTGTGTGTGCTCATGTGTGTTTGTGTGCAGGCATAAGCATTGGAAGTACTGAGGGACCTCAGGGCTTCATGCTAAACAAGTGCTCAACCACTAAGCTATGCTCTCAGCTTTAAAATTTTTTCTTTAGAGACAGAGTTTTTAAGTTGCTAGGCTGACTTTGAACTTGCAATTCTCTTGGCTCAGCTTCATAGGTAAATGGGATTTTAGGTGTACCCAACTACATCGGGCTAGAAAAGGTAACTTCCCACATTAAAACGTTTTAAATGTTTCATAAGAAACTTGTATAGTATCTTATTTAAAATGCCTATTTGAAACTAGAGCTATGTCGTCTTGTTCTTATTTATTTATCACAATCACTTAAAAAACAGAGTTGAAATGCTGGTTTTTGTATTAGTTTCCATGAATGTTACCCAGCCATAAATAACACAAGACAAATGGAGAGTGTCTTTTAAATAATGGACATTTCTATTCTAGTCTTATGAAATCTGACCTATAATACAGGTATAATAGTGCTGGAATAATTATTTTTGATTTAGTTAAAGCAGGATAATTAAGAAATTTTTCAGTGCTTAACATTTATTTTTCACCCTTTTTTTTTCATTTTTTACCCTTCTTATATATTACTTCCCTAAATTAAAACCTGTTGTTGAATGTTTCTCTCCAGCTTTCTCTCTTTGAACTATTAAGTCTACCCTGTCAATATTAATATTAGATATGGATTACTCTTGAACAAAAGCAATATCATATGGCATTTAAGAATACTTCATTCTTTTTATAGATCTCGACTGTCACATTCAATCATTGATATCTTGTACTGTTATGTGATATCCTAGTTTCCTTGCTAGACAGTATGTAGTTTTAAAGAAAGGCATGATCTTACACTATTTTATGTCCTCAATTTGATGTTCACAGCTAAACATCATTGTGAATTTATGATAGTTTTTGTAAAACTTTTTATAGATTGAGAGAATTCATTACAAATAGATTTATTGGGCTGGGGATTTAGCTCAGTGAGTGGTTCCAAGCCTGCCTTGCAAAGGCAAGGGCCGGGTTCAATCCTGGGAAAACACATACAACAATGAGGTGCGTGGAGACTTATGCCCACCAGCAATCAGAACCACATACCACAGTGCTAGGCATGGGGGCTTATGCCTGTAATCCCAGCACTCGGGAGGCAGAGGTGGGAGAATTGCTGTGAGTTCAAGACTGAGCTCAGGGCCAGCTTGAACTACAAAAGTGAGACCATGTCTAAAAAAATATAGATTTATTCATATTTTACTAAGTTTGAATCTCCAAATGTATAGAAAATATTTTTTAAAATGAAAAGCCAGCACCAAGGATTTAACTTAGTGGTTCTGGCATGCTCCTCACAAGCATAAGGTCTCGAATTTGATCCTCGGTACAAAGAAAAAAGAAAAGCCAGTCCTTGCATCTCATTAACAAATCATTCTTCTGCAAGATGCATTTCTGATTTTTTTTGTGAGTTAAAATACTGATTTTAAGAAAACTATCTAAAATATTTATGGCATGACATTGAAGTTTTAAAATCTTTACTACATCTATGAATATGAGGGGATTTATTACACAAATTTTAATTTCTAAATTTAAAAAGACATAAGAATACTAAAGTATCCTTTAGTGTAAACCTTTTTTTAAAATAGAGAATTAAATACATCATGTTGTGTTGAGTATATATAAGTGTTAAAAGATTTAGATCAGATATCTAACCAAAATGTGTGAAAGCAGAAGGCCACAGCACAGCTTTTTACTGTGGAAGCCAGTAAATCTTCACATGTGGAGGGTTAACATGTGAATAGCATGCTAATGGCATGTGTTTTAAATAGGTTTTCATAGAAAAGTGACATTTGAGAGGTAAGGAAACGAGGAAGAGCATTTCTGGACAGTGCTCAAAGTGAAAGAGGCTACATCCTTGGACAGTATATGACAAGATCCTAGAGTGGAGATTGAAAATAAAGGCACAATTCATCTTCTGTGCCTGGTATAATAAAGTATCACAAGCTGAGTGACTCTAATAGAAATTCATTTCCTGACAATTCTGGAGGCCAGAAGTAAAAAATCAAGGTATCAAGAAACCCCCTTTCCCCAGAGACTCAAGAACATCCATTGTGTACCTCTGTCCTATCTTATGATGACTGCATTCAGTCCTTGATGTTCTTTGGCTTGTACAGCACCACTGTAGTCTATACATCTGTCTTCATGTCAATTTCTCCTCTATGGTTTTCTGTGTCTTCTAAGGAAAAGTATTATTAGAATTAGGGCTCACCCTAAATCCAGGATGATCTCTTCTTGAAATAATAATTACATTGACACAGACATTAGTTTTCCAAATGAAATCTCTTTCACAGATTTGAGTTTGATAAATCTTTTAGGGGCTACTGTGCATCCCTCTATATATCTTTTTACCAAGGGTTAATTCTTTAGATAAAATTGTTTATCTAAATTTCTACATGTGCAACAATGTGGAAAGTGCAATATTAGATTCTCATTAACATTCGTCCAATACTAAAATATAATTAGCCTTCTTTGGAATAATAAAAGTTATCTTACATGTCCTCCAGTGTTTTGCATACTAGAGGTACTAAAAATGCAAATTGGCAATAGTAATGATAATTATTTTAATACTTAGATAAAAATGGAAGTAAAAATAGAAAGATCCTTTTATTTTCTCCAGTGAGATCTACTTGGACAATATTTACAGATTAGAAGACACATAAGAAAGTCTGCAGAACTTTTGCTGGAGCTGATTGATTTTCCCTTGTAATATTATTGCTTTGGGGGGATGATAGGCAGTCAGGGATTCTGTCCACAGCATAATATCTTCACAGTATCTTATCTGTTTTTACAGTATCATGCTTTTTTAGACATCTAGTTTGTGCCAATGAAGGAATTCTATAGCCTGCACATGTTGTCAGACACTTTACTGTAACCGTTTTGATGGAATTAGTGGATGAGCAGAAGAGGGCAGAATTACACAGAAGATTCTTTACTATTGTATTTCCTACAGGGAAATATTTCTATTTTACTCCTAAAGAGACTTCAGGGTTCCATGTTGGGTCATTTTCCATTCACCTCCAGATCTTATGTAAATTCTTTGTCTGCCCAGGGAGGTTGACCGATATGGAATCTGTCTGTAGGCTCCAATACCATCTAGCTTCTCGTTAGCTCTGGTCAGTGACAGGGAGAAAGGAGAAGAATGAATTCAAGATATTTATCTCTGATAGAACTCTTTGAGGTCCACTTGAGCTGTCCTTGCTCTTTAAGATCATCACTGTTCCCCTTGAAGCAGTTGTCAGAGTTGTCAGTACATAAAGTTCTCCTTCTGGGTACTGGAAACCTTTCTATCTCTCTTCTTATCAGGCGTAGAGGTGGCAACTTTGCTGCTTAGAGTTCCAGTTTCCTTCATTATCTCCGTAGTTTCTCTATACTCTACCCTTTCATTAGTCCCTTTGTAAATTAATTCTCTAGAATTAATTTGAATGTGCTCTATCTCCCATTGAAACTATAACTAATATAGAGACCATTCTATGGATAAAAAATGAAAAGGAAATGGAAACTCTGGAATATCTACTGTCACCTTCTTACTCTCTTCCCCAGCTACTAACTCCCTTCATGACCTTGTGCCAGGCAATTAAACACAAATCAGAAATACCAGATTTATTCTCCAGATCTCTTACTGCTTTGCCCACCCTTCCTAGTATTTTTCTGTACTTCCACTTCTCTTGGTGCTGTTGACTGAGGGCCTCCATCAAAAGAAGAGGTCTTATCTTGGTCTTCTTTTGTCTTTAGAGCCTGAGACACAGTAAACATTACACTAGTGCTTGTGTAATGAGTACATGGAAATGTCTGTTTCCTAACCTTCAGTTGCCATGCAGCCCAAGGCTGGTCTGCTCCTCTCCTTTTCTTGCAGATATTCAGTGTTTTTCTTGCCATCATGCACAACAGTGCATCTGTACATTCACTAGTGTACTGAATATTTTTGCTGGTGTTTTGCAAGAGCTTTACTGAGATATAATTTACATACCCTTCTGTTTACTCATTTAAAAATATGTTGTCTTTTCTCACTGTTGAGACAAAATACCCAACACCATAATTAAAAAAGGAAAGGTTTATTTGGCTTACAGTTTGTAAGTTTCAGTCCATAATTGGCTGGTTTTAAGGCAGGACAGCAGCTCATGGGGACATTGCAGAGGAGAAACAGTACATGGCAGCCAGAAGGTAGCAAAGCAAACAAGTAAGAGACTAGCAGATTCTTTCTGGCCCCTTTATACTCTATCTAGGCTAGTGAGCTTATGGTGGGTATCAAACCAATCAGGGAATTGATTTAATAGTTATTCTTAAATCATAGCACCCTAATCCTAGCATTGCACCATGAATCGATCACACACTCTATCTCCAGCCAAATCTGAGAAGGCCCCACCAATGACTGTGTGAGACTTTGGGGGGACTTCTACACATAAGCCATAACATATCTGTCAATGAGCTTTAACGTATTTGTAGATTGCAGCCACCACCACCACTGCCACCACCACCACCACCACAGTTTTAAGACATTTTTATTACCTTCATACACACACACACACACACACACACACACACACACACACACACACAAAATAAAGTACAAAATGTGCTCCTTTATGAGTTGCTTATTTTACTTTACTTTTAAGTTTTATCCAAATTGTCACATGTATCAGTACTTCATTCCTTTTTTATGGTGAAATAATATTTCACTCTATGGAATGCCACATTTTACCTATTATTTCATTAATTGATGGACATTTAGATTGTTTCCTCTTAATACTAGTAATGATTTAACAACCAATGGTATACAAAAAAAAATTCTGACCAGAAACATTTGTTGATTTTCACAGTCCAAACATTTGTACTGTGGCTGATTATAGGCTACATGATATAATTGAACACAGAATTAAAAAGAGGCTAAAATAGGCTCTTGTGTGTCCCTATGGGTCAGTTGCATCATACCATTAACTCTTTACCAGTAGGCTACTCAAATTCCTAGAAATATGACCCTATGCATTAAGGTTTCCACATACTCTCACATTAGGATAATTATGGTAAAAGTAAAAATAGCAGATTAACCACCATTTACTGAATCCTTTCTCTGTGCTGAGGACAGTACTAAGCATTTTACCATTTAATTCTCCACCACTGCTCACCTTTTTAGCCATTGGCTTCAAACTATCAATATTCTATGCCTGTCTTCTTCACTGTCTTCTAGCTAGTCTCCTTGCTGTTTCTGAAATAGTTCAAACAGATTACGTTTCACAAGCATTAGCACTTGCTTCTTCTACCTAACACACTCCATTCTATATACCAGCGAAGCGCATTCACTCATTTCCATCACATTCCTGTTCTGGTGTTCCCTTCTCAGGCTTTTCCTCCACCTCATTTCTTCATAGAATCCTTTGCTGGGGTAATTTTTCTTCTTAGATTTCTCCTTGATATTCTCTGACCCTATACACTGATAATCTGGCTGTTTTCCCACTATTATGTAAGCCCCCTGAAGGTAGGTCTTTATTGTACTCACACTGGCCATGTCCTTTGCTTTGCTGATCAAGCTAAGACATTCGAAATTTTTGAACAAGTACCTTTCTTTCTCTGTCTGCTTTCCCTGCTACTATTAGGGGGATGTGGAGAGGACATTTTAATTAAGTTCTTTCAGGTGACAAGGATGAAAGACAATCCAGTGGCCTGGCTAAGTGTGAGCTTCACTATGAGAACTGGATAAATGGATACGCATCCCAGACTGTGTGCCATGAGTTAAATTACTCAATTTCTCAGTTTTCCCATCTGAAAATGTGTCTGTTGAAAGAATTACATTGATATGTTACTATAAAGGATCAGCTCAGGGAAAATGCTCAGAACACCCTGTCTGCTTGGCTCTAAAGATGTCTCCAGGGAGAACTGTGGAAGCACGGGGGCCTCTGCCCCCTGGAGGCCCGTGCAAGTCTGGACCTGCTGCTTTTGCCGCTCTTTGCCCCTCTCATCATAGAGATTCTGGACGGGGCCTGATGCCCCTGCTTCTCTGACTACAGTTATGTTGCTGCAAAAAGAGGAAACGGCTGGACCTCAAGAGAGTGTCCTCAGGCGGGTCCTCTTCCCTGGCTAATCTCCTGGTTTAGCCACTACCCCAAGAAAAGCCTCAAGGAAAAGGTGACGTTATTTTCAGCCTGACTAACCAGCTCCAAGGCTTGCCCAGGGCAGAAAAAGGATAGCTTCCCCCACAGAAGAGAGATCTGGACGTAAAGCCTGGCGCATGGAAAGTAGAGGGAGCGTTAGTGCGCTGTGAAGGGAGAAAGAGGAGATGGCAAGTCATTCAGGAAAGGAAGACAGTTGTCCAGGGCGTGGACTGGCTGGAAGGGGACACACTGAGGCCCTCGGTCACTGTTTCTGGCCCTCCCTCCACATACCACCCCATCTGTGAATTTGGATAAAGTCATGAATTGCTCACGAGGGAAACTTCCCTTGGTAATTTCAGGGAAATCCAATTCCGTTCATGTTTACTGAACACCACAGAGTCCTGGGCAGTCCCAGGAATCCTGAGAACCAACAGTCCGCTCTCTCATCCTAGAAAAACAAGCCCGCCGGCCTCTGCGCACCCTCTTTCCCGCGGAGTTGGCTCCTGGGTTCTAATCCTGGCCAACATCGACACTTCTCTATACCGGGGCTCCCTCTGGGCCCCCAGGGGGCCTCCGCGAATAGCAGAAGGATTAAGAGGCAGGGGCCAGAACCCCGGGAAGGTGAGGACTGAGAGGGAAGGACCCCGGCGCGGTGCCCCTTCGCATCCACCCCAGTCCAGAGTGGGGAGTTCCCTTCCCAGACTCTGGTGGTCCCGAGCGTCTTCCAGAACAGCCTGGCCGCCAGCCGTGGACTTGGGCTCCTCCGCGGCGCCGGCCTCCTCCCCCGGCTCCCTGCGCTCTGTGCCTCCCGGGGGCGTGTCCTCCCCACCTCCTTCTCGCTGTAGTCCGCGGAGCCGGTTCCAGCGGTGGCAGAGCAGCGGCGGGAGCCAGCGGGAGAGAGTGCCGAGAGCTCGGGTTTCCACGCAGGGCGGGAGCAGTGTCGGCGGCAGCCCAGGGCCGGGCACCTGTGCCGTGCAGGAGTAGAGGGACGGGGTGGGTCGGAGCCCGCCACCCGGGGCCAGAGAAGGACCGGGCTCTTCCGGCAGGGATCCCGCCTCTGTGAAACAGCCTCGGGCCGGCAGGGGAGGTGAGGTGGCCCCGAGCCGGTCGTGCTGTCGCGGGAAGCATGTGCAGGACCAGCTAGAGGCCTTGGGGCAGGTGAACGTGTAGTCTCACGATAGCCGTGGAGAGCGGTGCTTGGGACCATGACCAGCTTCCGCCTGGACTTCGGGGAGGTGGAAACTTTCCTGGACCGGCACCCAGAGCTGTTCGAAGATTACTTGATGCGCAAGGGGAAGCAGGAGATGGTGGAGAAGTGGCTGCAGAGACACAGTCAGGGTCAGGGCGCCCTGGGCCCCCGGCCTGCTCCGGATGGCACAGGTGGTGTGGTCCAAAGCAGTGGCAGAGGCGCGGGCATCACTGGTGGCGACACTGGGCCAGAAGGCTCAGCCAGCGGCCAGCCCACTCCTGGCGGTGGGGACTGTGGCGGGGTTCCCTTGAGTCCCTGCTGGGCCGGTGGCTGCCAGAGTGATGGGAACCTGCAGCGGAAAGCTTCTCAGAAAGAGCTGAGGAAGAGCTTTGCTCGCTCCAAGGCCATCCACGTGAACAGGACCTACGATGAACAGGTGACCTCCAGGGCCCAGGAGCCCCTGAGCAGTGTTCGGCGGAGGGCTCTTCTGCGGAAGGCCAGCTCTCTGCCCCCTACCACAGCTCACATCCTCAGTGCCCTGCTGGAGTCCAGGGTGAATCTGCCTCAGTACCCTCCTCCAGCCATCGACTATAAGTGTCACCTCAAAAAGCATAATGAGCGTCAGTTCTTCCTGGAACTGGTCAAGGATATCTCCAACGACCTTGACCTCACCAGCCTGAGCTACAAGATCCTCATCTTTGTCTGTCTCATGGTGGATGCTGACCGCTGCTCTCTCTTCCTAGTGGAAGGGGCAGCTGCTGGCAAGAAGAGCTTGGTCTCCAAGTTCTTCGATGTGCATGCAGGAACCCCGCTGCTGCCCTGCAGCAGCACAGAGAACTCAAATGAGGTGCAGGTCCCCTGGGGCAAAGGCATCATTGGCTATGTCGGGGAGCACGGAGAAACCGTCAACATTCCTGATGCCTATCAGGTAGGACTTTGCCTTGTCCTGTCTTCTCTAAGGCCTCTGGCTTGGGAGCCAAGCTTTCCATTACTCTGTGGCATCCAGGAATACCTTTAGCTTAGGCTCTTCACAATATAATCTTGCTATTTAAATTTCATCTTGAGTTTAGACTTTTTAGGATGTTGTAACATCATCTTTGACATAATAGTCTTTTTCTGAATCACAGAGGCTCATGGGAAGTGTGTATATTATATAGTAAAACCACGTGTTTCTAGGCCAGAATACTCTCTCATTAAGAATATTTGTTTATGGTTTTAGAATGCAGTTGTGAAAAGCTAGAAATGCATATCTGCTCCACATTTCCGGTGTTAAGTCTGAAGAAAGTGAGCGTTTTGCTATCTCTGATATTTGGGGGGACTGTAATGCTTTTCCATTCTCCAACTTGAGGCTAGAAAAGGTAAAGAGTACCTAAGCACTTCCTAGTTTCTTCTCTGGCTTAAAATTCCATGAGGTCCGATGTGAGAAAGAAGAGGTAAAGAGAAAGTCAGAGAGGAATAGGCATCTGAGGCATTTGTGTTGTTTTAGCAACTATTTGTCTTGTTGAGTTTAGAGAGACTGGACAAATGAAAGGGCTAGTTATCTTAGGCTTCTATACATTATGTATAATCAGCTTTTAACAAGACTCAGCAAGTAGTGTTTTAGTTTGCAAAATGAATAGAAAAATCGATAAAGTTTTAGAAGCTACACAAGCAATCATCAGGGTAAAAATGCTCATTTGACGTGGGAAAAACAAAATCAAAGCAACATGCAGTTCTCTACTTTTCCTAACCTTTCATTTTTGCAGTGATTTGAACTTGTTAGGAGGTGCTGGTTCTAAAAGCCAGGTAGTTTTAATTTCTTTAGTCTCTATCTAATAGAAAAGTAAAAAGCTGGATGTTAGTTTCTGTGAGACCTCTTCAAAGTTCATAAAAATTAAAAGTTGTTATCCTTTATTATCAATGTTTTGTAGTCATTTGATGACTACTTCTTCCAAATGACTCACGGAGATCTGTGCCTCTGGAGAGTTTGGTTGCTGTAGATCAGAATAGCAAAAGTGGTTGGTAAGGAAAGTAAATGTAAAATTTTCCCTATTTAATCTGAAAGTTGACTGTTTCACATGGGAAAATTGACTAAGGTGTACTAAAAAGAAATGTATTTTTGTGAGCTTTCAACAAAATCCTTTAACTATTAAGGGATACCTATCAAAATACTATCTTTGTTATCCTGTTGCTATAGATTAGGTGCATTATTTATTATATACTTCTTGAAGACTTTTGGGTTTAAGTCCAGCAACCAGTTAATGATTTTCAACATGTGTATATTTTTCTACAATTTTAAGATAGCTGTGGGAAAAAAATAGAAAAGTTTAGTACTTGATAAGTGGAAGATTCTTTAACATATTGATAAGCTGTTAATAATTTTTTGCCTTTTATACCATTTCCACATATTTTTGTGTGCTTAGACTACAGAAGAATACCTTGCTAGTTGAGTGATACTTCTTAAAGATGGGAGTTAATGTCTTTCTCTTTATTGTGTTTGCTTTTCTAGTTCATTCTCCATTGATTTTTCTTTGTTTCTATAGTTTTTATTTTTAACTGTCTTCTCTTAACTCCTAGCTTTTATTTAATGCTGTTCATAGACCACCCTTTTTTCAAGAGCATAACACTTGACCTTCACAGCAGTTAACTTTTCTTCCTGCTGCCTAGAATTGTGGCTGTGGGTGTTATCACAGGCAGTGAAAATCAAGTTTCCAGCAGCTGTTGCTTCCTGTGAGCTCTGTCCTTACTGTGCATACAGAGTGTAGAGCAGAATTGCCGATCAATATTTGGACTCTGACATTGGGAAAGGGGAATTTTCCCCTTTTTCCCCCAGGGTAGTATAATGGCTGAGTAAGACTGAGTTGTTGGAGGGCTGAAAAAAGGCAAGAAGGGGGAGAGTGCCGTGTGGATTTGGGGTGAAAGATCTTGGTTCACTTTTCATTTTGTCTGGTTAGAAAGTTCTTTTCTCTTGCTTCTGTGGCTTCTATGGTATAGTTAGGTATTTTTAATTTAGTGGTATTTTGCTTACTTTTATTTATGGTATTGTTCTTCAATAAAACTGCCTTTTTGTTTATTTTACTACACTACTTTCATCATTGCTATGACCTAGCAAAAATTGTTTATCTCTCAGAGTCTCAATTTTCCCATCTACAAACTGAAATAATAATAACACTTATCTGGCAAAACTTATTGGTAAAATAAAATGAATTGAAGCCCCTAAAGTAGTACCTGGCTCAATACAATCACTCAAGGAGTGGTAGCAGTTTATGATGATGATGATGGTGATACCTATTTGCTAGTATTCTTTATCTTTATTTCATTTGCAGCTGTTTTCTCGTTTTCTGGATCTGTGATGAGAACTCAGTACATTCTGACCAGCCTAATCTTTCCCTGAGCCATGATCCACCATTAAATTAAGTATTTTAGTATCAAGTTTACATTCAAGGAATATAGAAATAGCTAATCTTCCACTCTTAAGTATAAGATTTTCCTACATGTAGCTACTAACTTCCAACCATATCCTGTCTACCCTATTAATAAAGTTCTATACTTTGTTCCTTTTTGTAATTAATGCGATATAAATTTTCTACAGAGTTGTATTAACTTTATATCCTTTCTCAGTTCTAGCATTTCCCCTGATCTTTCCACTTCCTGCTTTTCCAGTTTTCTCTTAAAGGAATGTGATAATCTGCCAAGTACATGTTTTTATTTTAATAGATTTTAATTAATATCATGTATGTAAAGATGTTGATGTTTCTATGTAAAAATTATGTAGTTTCTTCTAAACTAATACAGCATATCTTAAAGGTGTTCTTGCTTTGATTTAGTTAGTGTACTGTTTTCCTTCAGGAGATGAATTTTTATCATATAGAATTTTAAATTTTAGTCATTTGATAGATTAATGTTCTTATTCATTGGGGTGATAATATGAGCAAGAGAAAGGCATTGCAGACACTTATGAAATTGTGCTAATACACATGCATTCTGAGTCAAGGATAGAATATTTGATGAAATACTGAAGTTGAATAAAACTTTGGCAGCAAAAATCTTCCTCTGTTTATTTCATTATTTTTGCATTACTTTTCTTAATTAGTACTGAAACAGACTTGAAATTGGGAGACTAATAAAGAATTGTAAGTGGAAAAACAAATTAAGTATACAGTATGATGGTAGTGGCTACAATTTACCTTTTCTCCCTGACAGTTATAAGTTATTAAACAGCTCACTTTAATGTAGTAATGAATAAATTGCCCTCAAGAGGTTGAAAATAATAGCAATCAAGTAACAGGTGTTCTCTTTGAAAATATTATAAACATTCAGAATATAATACTTTAAACTTTAATAAAAAGTGTGAGTTGAATTTGTTTTATTGTTGATAATGAGGATACAGGTGTTTGACAGGCTTGGGTCTGAAAAGCAGCAGGATGTTTTGTTAGGTGAAGGGAGAGGGGGAAAGGGATGATGCAGAAGAGTTCCAGGTGTGCTAGGCTTTCAAGAGACCTGATCTATTTACAAAGCAGATTCATTTGTTCATCAGACCCAGAAGACAGGGACTGAGAGCCCACTACACCCAAGGCCCTGAGTGGGAAGCCTTTGGGTGTACAAAGGTGAAAGGATGTGCCTCTGATCTTCCAAGAGTTTGCAGTCAAAGGAAGGCACTATAAACAGACAGCTAATATCCACTTGTACTTAAATGGCAAACTAATGGTATTACTCTTGGAGAAGAGTGGCATCACCATGTCACTTTGCTTATGGTAGAAGATTTCATCGAAGAGGTGCATTTGAGCCATAAGCATGAGTCAGATTTCCCATTGGAAATGGTTATGCAGTGAGGGGAAGAAAACTGGATACTACAAAATGATTTTAGAAGAGACAAATGATGAACAAATGTGAAGTGTGTAGAGAAGACAATGAGTATTTTGATTGGTGAAATTATTGCATACATTATGGCAGGAGTATACAAAAAAGGAAGGACCTTGAACACTTGGCTGAAGAATTTGTTAACAGTCCTTGAGACATCTTAGAATGATCATAGTGGTGTTTGGGGTAATTTGGTGACAGTGGCTGAATGGATTGAACAGGGAAGAACTGGGAAAATACTTAGAAGTCTATTATGATGCCATAATGAACAATTCAACGAAAATATTAGGATTAAAGGCAAAGAATTCTAAGCGGGTCCAGCTATGTAATTAGAGCTGATGGTGAAATGAGAAGGGAAGCTCCTGCTGAGGCTGAAGAAGTCAGTCTACCCTTCCAAAAATCTGCTTTCTAGACCATACGAACTCCAGGTTGGAAATTCTAAGCGACTACAACTGGGAAATTCTTGGCGTCTTCATTGCAGTGATGAGAGGCTTTCTCCTGAGTTGAATGTGCCCTGGTGCTGCCAGTTCTGGGTGGAGATGATCACAACCATGCTGAGCCAGAGATCATGTTGGACACGTGCCTGATTCCCCATACCCGCACTCAGATCCCATCCAGGAGCAAAAGGCAATGGCAGACATGGGGCGTGGGTCTCTTCCCACTACTGTTGGCTGCTCCTGGCCTCAAGGGTGATGAGTGAGGCTATGTGGGGCCTAGACTACTAGGGGGAAGGGATCACATGACCAAGATCCAATCCTAGTTCTTGAGGACCAAAAGGGAGAATTAATGTGAGCCAAGGCATTAGGGTCAGACTCTGTTTCCCATTGGATTTAACTTTCATTTTTTTTTTTTTTTTTTTAAGGTTTTTGGAGACAGGGTCTCGCTTTGTGGTTCAGGCTGGCCCTGAGCTCAGCCTCAAACTCACACAGCAATCCTCCTGCCTCTGCCTCCCGAGTGCTGGGATTACAGGCGTGAGCCACCACGCCTGGCACTGTGGATGTGGTACTGGTTGCTGCTGGGTGTAGGTCTCCACACCCAGTATCGTTATGTGGTTACCGGGGAATCGAACCCGGGTCCTTGCGCTTGCGAGACAGGCGCCGGGACCACTGAGCTAACTCCCCGGCCCTGGATTTAACTTTCAAAACACAAACAAGTCAAAGGCAGAATTTTTAAGAATTTCACCCAAGCTGCATTAATATTCTAGCAACCTCTTCCTTCCTGAGCTGAACTGGCACATGCTCAGGATGACTCCCTGGCCCAGATTA
>PVIR01033261.1:0-18021 GCA_004026965.1 Petromus typicus | reverse complement strand
TCAGCTTGCACAGATGATGAGCACACACCCTCCGCAGTCATTGGTTGAGTATTCTGAAAGCATCCCTGATATAGTGATCCCCTGAGCTGCTAAGACTTAATCAGCACCCATTGAGTAGTCCTGGTCTTTTCTGTCCCAGTCAACCTGTACAACATCTCACTGCAATTTCATGAGCCTACAGAAAAGCAATACAAGGACCAAGGATTTACATCAAGTGGTACTGTGCCTACTTGCGAAGCACAAGGACCCCAAGTTTGATCGCCAGCACTGCAAAAAAAAAAAAAAGGAAAGGAAAAGGAAAAAAAGAAAGGCAACACAAGACTAGCACTTATGAGCTCAAAGTTCTGACAATATACTTTTTCTTTTGAGACAGGGTCCCACTTTGTAGCTCAGGCTGGCCCTGAACTCACTATGTATCCCAGGCTAGCCTTGAACTGACAGCAGTCCTCCTGCCTCTGCTTCCCAAATGCTGAGGTTACAGGCATGAACACCATGGCTGGCACTGTAGTGTGTGGTAGCAACGATGGAACTGGGGACCAGGCAGACACTGAACCACTGAGCTCAATCCCAAGCCCCTGACAATAATCCAAAGTTTAAATTCAAGGCTCAACACTGAAGATCCCTTTGTTTCAATTCTCATTGTAAAATATACTTTTCCTCGCACATGTGGCAAATGTTAATGAAGTGTACATGGAAAGCACCTAGATTAGTGTCTGGTAATCACTTCTAAAATATTATCATTTATTATTAACTGTCTTACAATTAAGGGCAATTCTGTGAGTACATGGCTAATAGTGCTGAAAAAACCTAGGATTCCTAAAGCTAAACTCTCCACACTACTACTAAATTACTTTCCTGCTCATAATATGCTACCACAAATAAAACTCAATAGCAGTATGCTAAACTAAAGAATGACACAGGAAGTACTTTATTATGCGACACTATATAGTAAAAGCCATATTTACAGGTAACCAACTACACAAAATAGATGGCTCAGAAGCAGCAGTACTGGTGATTCAATGATTGATCTTTACATAAAGCAAAATGGTTTTCAGTGATTTAGTTTTAAAATAGAAGTTCATATTGATTAGAGTTCTTTCCTGTTTTAATAAAACTACTGCTCTACTGAACTGAAGCTAGTTTATTTGTATGCATTTGAAAACAAGACTTCAACTTTCGCATCTTAGTTCATATTATTTTAAGTATTATTACAAACGCTTCATTGTATCATTGTACTGAATTCCTCAGCAGCTTCCACAGCATTTCCACAGGAATCTCTGTGAGGTAGCAACGCCTATCTTCCCTGGAAGCGTGCACAATCCCTACCTCAACCCTCTCAGAATACATCTCTTTTTGGCATTACAGATAAAACATACCATGAAGACTTTGCAAACCTAAGTTCTGGGTATGTCATAAACTATGTAAATTGAGGTCATGTATCTTCCTTAAGCATCTTTTTTCACTATAAAAAAAAAATCTACATTTGCTTGGTCCTTTGTATGTATCTTCACAGTAACCCTTACACTTAAGACAGCATTATATTCATTCTATAGTAGAAATCCAACCTCAAACTTATTTGGAAATACTGTTTTTGTACTCGATTGTTCAGTTTCTCTTTCCTCACAAAAAGTTTCCATCCTAGATCCCAGGAAAACTATTACAAAGAATGAACTAACAATCTAAGTCGGAAGGTGAAATTTTGACTGTTAAATGGTTCAAGCCATGTGACTGATACAAAAAGTGTTATCGTGTGCCCAAAATAATAGTATTTCATTTGTAATAAATTTGTAGATATGATTAGTCATACTGACATATAACAGCAACTATGCCTAAACCAAATGAAATATTTAAAAAAACAAAATACTTTCTATTAACAACCCCGAACAGTCAACAGAGCTCAATAAATAGTATGCTCTCAAAGTAAGGAGCATCATACACTTGGTAACTGCTATAATTTAATACATTAAAACAGGACAAGGGGATGAGAAGCACACATAAGAAAATAAATTCCTGATCTTCTTCATTCTGATTCTATTGCTTTGTTTTTTTCAGGAGGTAAGACCTTGACTTCAAACGTAACAAAGTACTTGAGAAGCGAATTGACATCTTCCAGTTTTAAATGGTATTCTTGTGCTATTTTCTCAGCAGTCCATTTTTCTGGGTAAAGTTTATGATTATTGAGAAGTGTCAAGGCTTCTACGACGGAAATTTTGCCCTTGGGAATGTTCTGAATATCCATACCAAAGTGATGGCCCTTTGGCAATCTGAATTCCTTTGGCTCTTGCTGTGTTTCAGCATCTTTTACCTGGTACCAAGAGGAAAGAAAGAAAGAAAAAAGAAGACAGGGCTTTTAGGATAAGAGAAAGACCTGGCATCTTTGTTTTGAACACTTTTTATTGGTAGACATTTGCAGTACATGGCAATTACATTCATCATGGAACATGTATGTAACACCTTGATTCTCTGTACTTCCTCCCCCTCCATCTTTTGATCCGTTTGCTATTTGCAAAACATCTATCTCCCTGATTTCTGTCATACATCCTTTATTTTGTTCTTTGAGTTTTTTGTATTTCTCAAATCAAATCTACACTATTTCTTTTCAAATAAATACTGCATGTTTCCCCAAACTGTATTTTCCCACCATCATGAGTTTGACAATACTTCTGCCATGTCATCTTTTCAAAACTCTAATTCTATCATGAAGCAATTTGGGTACCTTTAGAAAAATGATAACGGAGTGACTACTGTTCATTCACATTATTTCACATACAAGTTGCACATTGCCAACACACAGACCTGAAATCCAAAGTGCTCTAAAATCTGAAAGTTTTGAGTTCCAACATGACACTATAGGTAGAAAATTCCACACCTACTGTCTAAAACAATTACAGTCAAAAAGCAGATACATTAAAAGTATTGCACAGAATTATCTTTAAGCCACAGTAAGTGTGTAAGCTCAATATGAATATGAAACATAAATGAATTTCAAGTTTGGACTTGGGCCCTAGCCCCAAGATCTCATTATACATATACAACAATTTCAAAACCTGAAACATTTCTGAGCCCAAATGTTTTAGCCAATGGATACTTGACCAACACATTAAAAGAAAAACAAAAAGACTTCGATTAAAAACTGCACTTGTTTTAGAAGGAAAATTTTTAAGCTGTGCCAATAGCCTATCAGATCCCATCTAGTCCATTCTGTTTTCCAGTTTTGCTGCTATATTCAATGCCCCAAACACTTGAAATGAATTCCAATATTGCTAGAGATCTTGTCTCTTCTGAGAAAATAAACTTATGTCTCCAATAATTCTAATATAAACAAAATAACGTACATACACCAATCCCTCTAACACTCGGTCCCATGCATTTTTATCTCTGCACTTGTGCTCTGTGTTCCATTCTTGTTACCTAGTCATTCAGTCACCCACCTTTCCCTTCCACTTGAACTTTGCCTATTACTGCTTCTTGGAAAACACTGTATTTTAAAAACTCTCACTGAACTCCAAATTCATTCCTTCCTTTATAACTAGTTTTCGTTTCTTAGGTTAAGGTTTAAAAGACAATGCGACTTAGTATCTGTAATGACTACCCACTTGCTTACTTCAGAGGCACTTTTCAGACTTTGTTTGAATTCACTCATTACATCTGACACCGCTGCCCAGATCGACGAGAACCTGTAACTGTCTCCCTCTTGGTTTCCACACTGCACTTCTGTTTCCCATCTATTCTTCCAGGGGTTTCCTCATTTTCTTCGTGATTAATTCTATTTAAAAATGTTAATCCCTCTTCAATTAATCTATAAATTCTAATTCAATTACACACAAAATCCAAACAGGGCTTTCCCTTCTGCTGTTCCTGAAATTGTAAGATGCCACAAACCGGCCAGATCATCTTCTCACTGTACATTTTGTTTCAAAGTAATCCTGTGCACTCTTCTTTTATTACTGCCTACGTGCTGGTCACCTCCAAATCTGTGATCTCAAATCAATACTCTTTTTCTCACTTTCAGACACATATTCTCAAATTCTTAGTGGCTATCTCTGAGTAACCTAAATAGACCTTAAACTCAGTATGCCTAAAATGGAACCCAACACTTGTTTTACCCTCTCCCATATACCATGACCCAAACTGAAGTTTATAATGAAACCTCCTTCTCCCTAACTGACTAAATCCAATCTATCACTAAAGCTAAGACAGGTTCCTAATCTCCCGAGACCCCATTCACTTACCCCCACCCCACCATCACCAAATCACTCAACTGCAGATATCACTACAAATAAAATATAGCTGGTCTTCTCTAACTGAATAAAATGTACTTTGTTCCCTCCCCACTGGCTACCAAATCTGACATTGTTTTTCAGTTAAGAATCTCTTCAATACTCTCTAAAATCCTCAGGATAAAACCAAAATTCCTCAGCAGTATCTCCATGATCTGGCTTCTGTCACTCTCTATGAACTGCCCAAAAGAAAAAAACTGGGGGAAAAGAAATTAGACAATTCAATTTCTCATTACCCTTAAACAAAGGGAGTCATTTTAGACTTTTCCTAATGATTCCTATGAAACTGATACCACCACATATTTCTTTATGGATTATATGAATATACGTTTTATACATTAAAAAATTAAATTGTGTCATTCCTCAGGGACCAATATTTGATTGCATTATTTTGATTGCATAATAATGCATTATTTGATTGCATTACTTGCATTATTTACACAGCCCATCTACAGACAATACCAGAGAATTTTAGAATGGAAAAGAAAATCTAGAAGTTGTTAGCACTTTCTTTTCCTTTAACTTATTTTTCCCAAATTCAGGTCTTCTACTTTTCCCTAACTGTATGAACCTAAACACTCTCTCAATGCGTCACTTACTCTTCTACTTTCACATAACATCAATCTCACTTCCCAGCCCTCTGCTTTCTAAAACTAAAAGCTCTCTCATCTTCCTGATCCCTTCTACTTCTACTCCAAACATGACCTTTATTCAGACATGCCCTTAATTTTTTTAGCATTTAATATTAATTATTTGACAATGAAAATCTGATGGAATTCAACATCCTTCTTTAGAAAAAAGAATTTAGAAAATGTAATGAAAGTTTTTCAAACTGAAAACCAGCATTTTTATAATTAATGCTGAAATGTTAAAGGCATCCCATGTAAGAAATAGGTGAGAATGTTTCCTTCTATTGCTATATTAAAGGTTCAGATAATATAATAAACAATTAAGGGTAGATACTAGAAAGGCAAAGAATATTACAAGTCCATACAGAATCTTTAAAAAATAAAATCAACTGAAAAACTAATGTCTATGAAAAATAGTTTAGCAATATGAATAGAGCCAATTAAAAATCATTCACATTTTAACATGTTAACAATAAACACTTTAAAAACTTGAGACTAAAAAAGATAACACTTAATAAATTAATAATTTCCCTCTGTTGTTCAGACTCAATTAACAGATGCTAATTCCTCTACAATTAATCTATAAATTCTAATTCAATTACACACAAAATCCAAATAGTGTTTAATACAGAAATTGACATTTTGATTCCCAAAGTTCAACTGGAAAAAATAAATGTGTTAGAAGAGACAAGAAACTTTTGATAAGAATGAAGATCATAACGGACATCTAGATAAATTATACAGGTCTTTTAAATAAAATAGCATAGTTGTAGTGTAAATATAGAAAAATATATAGAACTGACGAGACGATAAGCAGACCTATATGTATATTCACATGTACATGAATATATATAGGTATAGTATAGGTATATGTATACTTGTACATATATAGTATAGTATAGGTATTGTAACTTTTAAGTAAATTATAATAAATTACAATAAAGCATTTTCAGACAATTGGCCATCGGTTTGAAAAAATAAACTGATATACAATAGGCATCATATTTAATGCTAAATGTTTTTATATAAGGTATATAAACAAAACCTTTACATGATATATCTTGATCAGGTACAAATTTTTAATGTTGAATGTGATGATAATGTATATGTAAGAAGTACCAATAAATTCAAAAAACATAAAACCTTACTAAAAGAAAATACAAAAGATTTTTATGATTTCACAGTGTGTCTTTCTGTGTCATTAAGGACAAACAGCTGGGCCTATTTGACAGAATTTTAAATAGAAAGTAAGTCAGTCAAAAAGTCAGAAAATAAATAATTTACCATATATGTCAAGGACATATACATATGACAAGGACAGTAGCACTCATATCTAAAGACATCATAAATCATTAAGAAAACTATGAACTGCCCAAAAGAAAAAACTGGGGGAAAAGAAATTAGACAATTCAATTTCTCATTACCCTTAAACAAAGGGAGTCATTTTAGACTTTTCCTAATGATTCCTATGAAACTGATACCACCACATATTTCTTTATGGATTATATGAATATACATTTTATACATTAAAAAATTAAATTGTGTCATTCCCCAGGGACCAATATTTGATTGCATTATTTTGATTGCATTATTTTTTATTGCAATTTAATGATTTCATTATTTGATTGCATAATAATGCATTATTTGATTGCATTACTTGCATTATTTACACAGCCCATCTACAGACAATACCAGAGAATTTTAGAATGGAAAAGAAAATCTAGAAGTTGTTAGCACTTTCTTTTCCTTTAATCAAACTCTTCTCCCTAGAAGGTGTCCCTACAAACTTCCAATGCATCCTTCAAAGTCACTTCCTCAGAAGCCAATTATCATCCTGCAATTTCAAGGAGGTCCTCTGATACACTCTGACACTGCTTGGATGTGTGGTTGTTTGTTATTACACAGATTAACACACCAATTATATGTATTCCTATTCACAATGTATTCTATGATTCTCCTAATTTTATATATACTATCTCCACATACCTTAAACATACTGTTCGTGGGCTGGGGATTTAGCTCAGTGGTTCCAGAGTCTGCCTTGCAAACTCAAGGTCTCAGGTTCAATTCCTGGTAACCACATACAACAATGCTAGGTGTGGTGGCTCATGTCTGTAATCCCAGTACTTGAGAGGCAGAGGCAGGAGGATTGCTGTGTGTTTGAAGCTTGCCTGGGCTACATACTGAGCCTAGGGCCAGCCTGAAGTACAAAAGCAAAACCTCTTAAAAAATAAATAAATAAATAAATAAAATTTAAATTTAAAAAAAGATAGCATTTCTATCTCACAAACTGAACAACACTAAGATTAAAGCATATTTCAATCCAGAGAGTACGAAAAAAATAGTACTAAAGATCTCCCACCTTACTAGGTCTTATAAATTCTGAAATAACGTTAATAATCCACATACATGTACTCAATCAGCACTTCCACAAGTCTTTCAAAATTCTGATGAATAGCTAACCATGGTAAGCTTTTTGCCTGGATTACTTAAACTTTGTCTTAAAGTTTGTGATTAAATTTTGCAAAGGCCCTGGGCTTTGAACACAACTACGACATTTTCACACTTGCAGAGAATTCACTTTTACCACTTGCCACAACTCTCTTAGTCATTTTCCTAGAACCCCAAATAAGTAAATTATTTATTTACTTAATTAAAAACACATTACCCGCAGGGATGATACAGGATCTTTGGAATCAACATATACATCTTTTAGTAATGTCAGCAGCTCGTTCTTTTTCCTAGCAACTTCTCTCTTAATTTCCGGATGTTCTAAGGAGGAAAAACAAGTCACAATATTAAAAAAATGAAAAACTTTCCTCTAAAATCTTACATATTTAACATAAAGTGGCACTTTCTTTTAAACAATCATTTGGATAGCCCAGAAAACATTTTAGATATAAAACCAAAATACTAGGTCAGGCTCAATGTCCATCCTTCTTCAAAGACACCTAGGCTGCACGCGAGTGGTGCTGATTTAGATTCCCGTTCCAAATGTCAGGCCTTAAGGGCAAAGGAGGAGTCGGGCGCGGGGCTCAATCTCAGGCCCTAGAGGTCACCGGGGACCGTGCGACGAGGTCAAGCTCAAGGTCACGGGCCGGGCCTCCCCCACCCGGCTCCGCTCTGCTGGCGGAACCACAGCGCCAATCGCGCTAGTCGCGCCTCCGCCCGGCTCACCTCTCATCTGCTCTAGCAGGGCGCTCCGTGTGGACGGGTGCCTTGGGGCCATAGATGGCTTCATCTTGCCGATTTCCCGCTCTGCCCTGTTCTCTAGGTTGAAATTCCTGATCGCCCGAGTCACCGATGCCCCCATACTCTCTACAACATGATGTGCTCAGGTTCAAGACACACGTGGGTAACCACCAGGCGCATGCGCGAGACTGGGCCCGGCCGGCCTCTGCTTGTAAAAGGTACCAAAATGTGCGCTCGTCGCCCCCTGGCGTTCAGGAGGCCACACTGCACGGCCCTGGTCAAAATTACCAAGTGGTGAGCTTCCTTCCGGGGCGGAGGACGTCCTCGCATCAGGGCCGGCTTCCCGCTGGAGAGGCGGGGACTCGGGCGGGCTTCGATGCTGCGCTCAGCCAACCAGAAGTCGCCGAGAGGGGTGGGGCCGTGTCCTCCGGAGTGAGCGGCGAAAAGGGAAGCATCCCTGGGGTCCCAGACTGGAGACTGAGCGGTGGGGAACTTGACTTGAAGTCGCCTCGAAGATCATTGCGGCAGGTCAAGCAAGCTCCTGGAGCCCCCCTCCCCGCTCTCGTGAAAGGAAAATGAAGAAAGGGTGTTCATTCTCGATGGATATTTGTTCTCAACCGCTTTAATTTCTGGGTCCTTTGTATTCCTAACCCCTCGTCTAATGTGTTTTTCAGCCACCGTTTTCTTTTTCTATTTTCTTATACATTTCCGACCCATTTTACCTAATAGTATTCATTTTAGTTGCGCTTTCCTTCCACTTCTCCTTACTTCTTTTAACTACGTGGTTGACTTCTGTATTCTATGAAGTCGGGCTCTCATCCTTCGCCCTACCTCTTCCCTGTCTCCCTTAATTTGTAAACTCAGAAGATGGAAAACTTACTGACAGCAAAGCAGTACATTTAAAAAATAGCACTTTACATGTTCTCGGTTTCTCTCCACTCCTTGTCCGCTGCTTCTTTATTTCTAACCGAGGTATCTTTGGCTTAAGCTTCCTTAAAAATCCTGCGATGAATGCATCCTTACACCCACAGAATGAAGGACTACTCCGAAGTTAGAGTATTTTCTACTCTAAGTAAATCTACTTTTAGTGTTCTCAGCTCTGCTTACTAAATAAAATAGACTGGTTATTTTTAACCGGTTTGTGGTAAGAAAAAAAAAAAGATAAAAATGAAGTTGAGATTTTTAAAATTGAAGTAAAGAAAGGGACAGTTTTAATAAGAAAATTAGTGTTACTGTTGAATATAATGCTTAATCTTGGCGAAAACACTACCAGGAATATAGTTCCCATTACTGCTTATCATAATATTTTTACAGGATTTGGTGTTTGAATTTATAGAAGTGCTCTGACGGAATTAATTTGGAAATTATCCTGAAGGTGGCAGGCTGCTCCAAGTTTTCCATTTTGTAGCCAGAAGTTGGTAATTCAGTGCTTTTTAGCCAGTTTCATGTGGAGGCCAAGAAAGTTTCATCTGCTTCATTATGCTTTTTATACAGATTAACAATTATGGTAGCAATTCCATTCTGTTAGAATATTTTAAAAGTAAAAATTTCATTTTCATAGAAATTGCACCAAACTTCTGGCTCCATTAAAAAAAATATTAGAAATTACAGGAAGTACTGAGGGCAGTGATTACAAAATAAGAGGATTCTGTGAACTCTCGTGTGAGGGAGCTCAGAGTCAGCAGCCATCACGCAGCGTGTCAGTGTCAGCCCGCTGCTTTCCCTGCAGCTCCTGCTCCTCTGGCCCTCAGAGAACGAAAAAGAAGGCAGATGTGTCACCGGTGCTCAACTAGAGTCACCTTTGAGGATCACCATGGAAATAAAACCTAAACCATAAATGCATAATTCCACCTCCTCAAAACATGGAAATTAACAGGTAGTTAGTATTTCAGAACTCCTTGGGCCAGGTGTGGTGGCTCAGGGCTATAATCCCAGCACTGAAGAAGCAGAGGCAGGACGATTGCTGTGATTCACAGTCAGTCTGGGCTGAGTTAAGGACCACCCTGAACTACAAAGTGAGACCCTGTCTCAAAAATACAAAAGAACCCCTTTGGTTTTGGTAAAAGGGTTGAAATATTGTAGGTCCACTAGGAAATTATAACCTGGACGCTGCTCAGAATTAAGGTTTTAGCCAGGCATGGTGGTAAACATCTATAATCCCAACATGGGACCCCATAGAGGGAGAATTGCCATGATTTCAACACTAACCTGAATTACATGAAAAAATGAATTAGGCTTTTGTCTGAATGGAATAGATATCATAAGATATTAATGAAAGGAACCTAGGGTCTTGTCAACACACTAGAATATAAATTTTTTGAGGTCAAGAATTTCTTTTCCATTTTGTTCCCAGTTGTGTCAAGCATGGTGAACAGGGCTAATACACAGTAGGTACTGAGTAACTGTCACATGCACAGTCAACTGGGACCCCTGGAGTGAAGTCCAGGCCTCAGACAGGGCGTCTCTGCCCGAACAAGCTGCTGCCAGAAGTCTCTCTTGTGCAGTTACTCTACTTTCCTCATTTTAAAATTGGGATGAGAGCAATTAAAATTACTAGATCTTTATTGTCTGTTTGTTTGACTGGTTGGTTTTTTTATTTCCTTGTTTGTTTTGAGACAAGATCTCACTATGCAGTGCAGGATGGCCTCGAACTCAACAATCCTCTTGTCTCAGCCTCCCAAGTACTAGGATTACCAGTATGTGCCACTAAGCCCTGCTTAGCTCATATGTCATATGTCATTTGTGCTGCTTTCCATTTTCAGAATAAGCAGGGAAAGTTTGAAAAAGAACCAAACTATGTTGAAACTCTGGTGCATCAGTGAATTAAAGAGGGAAAATAGTTAAATGGTTGAAAGTAAAGTAAGACTCATTCTTCAAGCATTTTATGACGATGCAGATATTCTATGCATGCTCCCATAGTATTGGATTCACTAAGGTTGGAATATGGTGAGAAGCACCTCAAGGGCATAAAGTCCCTAGGCCTGACTCTTCCTCCTTCAACAGCAGTGTGTGTTCTTTGGAAGATTGCAAATACTAAACTTAGGAGACAGTGGGGATGGGGATTTAGCTCAGTGGTTCTGGTGCCTGCTTTGCAAGCATAAGGACCTGGGTTCAATCCCCCGTAACCATATACAACAATACTAGGCGTGGAGACTCAAACCCATCAGTAATCAGTACTACATACTACACTGCTGGGTGTGGTGGCTCACGCTTTAAATCCCAGCACTCGAGAAGCAGAGGCAAGAGGATTGCTGTGAATTCGAGGCTGAGCTCAGGATCGCCTGAACTACAAAGTGAAAACCTGTCTCAAAACAAAACAAAACAAAACATCCTAGGAGATGGATTACTGAAGGAGCCTTGGACAGACCCCAGAAGTCACTGGGCACATTTCATCCGCTAGGGGCAGCACAGAGCAGTTTTATGGAGGAACCACATGCCTCGGAGATACTGGTGTTCTGACAGTCCCTGAACAGGACTTCTGACCAGGGCTTTAACTCAGCAGTCAGGGAATTCACGAGAATCCAATTCATGCAATTTACAAGGTTGTCACACTTGGCCTCTTTCATGGTGATATTTGTGAGACGTAGAAGGGGGACAGGACAAAACAAATGTGGCCTTATACAAATATTAAATACAGACTTCTAATTTACATGTTTTGAGAAGAGGAGCTGGAATTATGCATTTATGGTTCAGGTTTTATTTCCATGGTGATTCCCAAAGGTGACTCTAGTTGCACACCAGTGACACATCTGCCTCCTCTTTTTGTTCTCTGAGGGCCAGAGGAGCGCCAGGCCAGCGCCCAGGAAAGCAGCGGGCTGACATTGACATGCTGCGTGATGGCTGCTGACTCTGAGCTCCCTCACATGAGAGTTCAAGGAATCTTCTCACTTTGTAATCAGTACTTCCTGTAGCTTCTAATATTTTTTATGGAGTCATAAATTTGGTGGCATTTTTATGAAAATGGAATTGAGAAATACTAGATCTCATAAAATTATCAACCAATATTTTGCTGAAATGTATACTTTGTAGTTACTGCACACATGACTGTCATTGTATTAGTTTCCCGTTGCTGCTAGCAAAATTAAAACGATGTATTATCTCCCAGTTCTGTAGGTCAAAAGTCCAACATAGGTCTACAGAGGATAAGATCAAGGTGTCAGCAAACTTGTCTTCCTCCCTGAAGTTCTAGGGAAGAATCCATATCCTTTCTGCACATTCTGGTGGCCAGAAGTTATATCACTTCACTGTCCCTTATCCTTCTCTATGACTGTCTGATCTTCCTCTTTCCCTTTTACTGCTCTTTGCATTACCTTTCACGTTGTACATAATCCAAGATGATATCTTCATCTCAACAGCCGTAGTCACATGCCCAAAGTACCCTCGCCAAAAAGGCAAGCCCTTTTTGAGAGAGTTTAGTAGTTCTGTGGACTCGAAGAAGATAGCTATATAAAAAGAGGAGAGAGAGGAAAAAGTAGAGGCAACAAATACTGGAAAGAGTGGGAGATAAGAAATAAAAGGAAAGAGAGCTGAGCTGGGGCAGAAAAAGCTTTCATATCTCTCCACAGAGTTGAGACTCTAGCCCCAGCTCCTTTTTTTCTGAATCTTCTCTCACCATTTAGTTTGTACAAACTATTCAGAAGTGCTTTGAAAAAAATTTTTTCACAACCACTACAAGAAAGTACATGTCTGTGTATGTGCATTAAATATATTTATTAGGAAACTAGAAAAATGGAAACTAAATAAGTCTGAACTAAATATTCAAGTCAAAACACAAGAAAAAGAATGTCAATGCAACTCCTAAAACTTTAAAGGAATGAAAATAAAGCAGAGGTGAATTATATGGGAAACAAATCCAGTTGATTGAGACTATAAAATTTAAATCAATACTTAAAAAGCAAGTAAGAGATCCTAGCATATTTTTTTAGAATAGAATAGAATCACAAATATCATGAAATATTTTTGGTTTTGATTTTGGTTTTTTTTGCAGTAGCAGGAATTTCACAGTGCCACTGAGGTAAATCCCTGGCCCAGAGTAGTGAAATATTTTAAAGTGGAGAGAAAACAATATATACAACTTTCTATACAACTAAAATGTGTAGCTTCCTCTTTTTATCTAATAGAATATAGTAAATATGAATATAATAAAATTGAGCCATAGAATACAGAATAGATACAAGAGAGATGAGAGAATAGAACATGGTGGCTCTTGTGGTTCCTTCACATTATGTGAGACTTCACCATAGGAGACAGGAAGGACAGATTCTCCTGCTGGCACCGAAGAAGTAAGTTGCTGTATTGCTAAAGATCTTTGAGAAAACCTATAAGGAAGCCACATGCAAGGAACTTCAATAGCTTTTCAGAAGTAAAAGGAGCCCCAGAGTTGCAGCCAGCAAGAAATCTCCACACTACAGCCATAAAAGACTACATTTTGCTGAGAACTCTGGAAGTCTACACATTCCAGAAATTAATGTAGTACCATTAATGACACTACATAAGCATTTCCACTTATTCCCAATACAGTGTTTGTTTTGTTAAACCGAATACAACATCCATTACTACTAATAAATTTAGCTAGCTGGAAGATAAAGAAAATTTTCTTGTTAAAGGGTACAATTTCAAAAGATATAACAATTATATTAAATGGTAAAATATGGCAAGCTCAAAAAAGTTGCCTTCCATAACTGGCTATATCCAAGAGATTGAAGGTCCTAGCTAGTAAACAAGAAAAGCAAGAATTATAAATGTTATATTACTTGTTCACTTGAAAAATCAGTACCTCTGTCTCTCTAAACTGTTGAGAGAGTTAGTCAAAGAGCTGTTAGATGAAATAAATGAATTCAGTAACATAGATAAATAGCTAGCTACCCTTTATTTCACTTAGAAAATAATAACGGCCAAAAAATGTCATTGATGATAGCACAAAAACTGTTATCATCTAGAAGTAAACTTCTCCAAGAACACAAAACTCACAGTACAAAATGCATACCAGCGCATAAAGGAATATACATGTTTGGACATAGGAAGTTCCTCATCATATAAAGTCTCAAGAGTGTAAAAAATGTCATTTCTCCCAGACATTAATTCATATATTCTATATACTTCCAGAGTTAATTAAATTGAAACTAAATTCATCTGGAAGAGGAGATATTTAAAAATATACAATGAATTTTTGAAAATTACTGACAACTTGTAAGGCATTAAAAGATAACAAAACTTTATAACCTGTTATTGATACAAAAGTAGATAGAGCAGACTAGAAGAGGCACAGATAAGTCAGTAGGTATAATAGTAACAAGGCAGATTAAATATATGCAATGTAATGATTAAAATGACTCCATAGGGATCTAAATTGCTTTCCCCATAAATTTCCAACATATATCATGTCCCTTTGCCATTCAGTTCTTTTGTACCTGGTTCCCTGTCTTCTTTTTCCCATTCCAGTACTCCTTGCATCCACCAGTTTTCATAATGTATCTGCCCTTCCACATGGTCACGGACTTCCTTTTTATGAAAGGAACACTTATCAGTGGTTTTGGTCTGATCCCAATGAAGTAATTTTGTCCTTTGCATAGCTATTTAGTCAGGACCATATTTCTGCTTCTTTTTCTTGGCTATAGATACTACCACTGACAAGTTAGCAAGGAGAAAAATGTGGTAATCCATAGAGAATAGCATTAGTTTTAACAAGAATTAGTTTTCACTTCAAAGATTAGAAAAACGGGAATGTAAGGCAGGGAATTCCAGAACTACTTCAGAGAGCCCTGAAAATCCAAGTTGCAACCGGAGCAGTGTATCTTGGCTGAGGAACCCAACTCGGAGACTGTCAAGCTTGGGCCTATAGTTTTTCACTCCCTCTGTCTGTCTACCTTAGACCTGATTCTTTCTTCCTGTTTGTTAACTATATAACTCTTTCCTTAGTGGACATGGTGTAACACAATGACTACAAACAAGACTGACCCCAGATAGTCCTAACCTGAATGTGTGTAATGACATCTGATTTTATAGTCATTTCTTTGGAGATGGGGGCAGCGCTGGGGAATCTCAGCAGGAAGGGACTCAAATCTGTCTGACGTGTGCTGCTGAATTTTTTTATGTGTCCTAGAATGAAATCTCCAGGCAGGCGAAACACTGGTTGATGTGCCTTGGGTCATGGGCACATCCTCTGGTAGAAATAGAGAATTTGGCATCTCTGCCAGAAATGCATGGAGATGAAGATGGTAAAGCTAGAGATGGTGCCCAATGAAAGCATTCCTGTGAATTCCTGAAATTAACTACTCCATTCTGTGTAATTCCATGTATGTGTGACAAAGGCTTATTTCTGGACCTCTTTTTCTGGCTTTATTGTCCTAGTTTTTACTTTTAACAATGTTGTGTAAGTGGTCTTGATTTTAGTTCTGGGCTATGCTTTGTGATCCAGCTTACCCAAGTGTTTTAGAAAGAGCAAATCTACTGATTCCCTCATATCTTTTCAAGGTTTCTGTTTACTGAGACAAGCCTGTGATGAACACGCCAGGCAAAAACAGACCCTGGAGGGGCCAGGGAGTTACCTCAGTGGTTCCAGCGCCTGTCTTGCAAGTACAAGGACCCGGGTTCGATTCCCCGGTAACCACATAACAATACTGGGTGTGGAGACTCAACCCAGCAGCAACCAGTACCACATACCACAGTGCCGGGCGTGGTGGCTCACGCCTGTAATCCCAGCACTCGGGAGGCAGAGGCAGGAGGATTGTGATGTGAGTTTGAGGCTGAGCTCAGGGCCAGCCTGAACCACAAAGCGAAATCCAGTCTCAAAAAACCTAAAATAAAAAAAAACCAGACCCTGGAGGGGTAAGGGTGACTTAGCTGCCACTATTTAGGGGACAAAGTTAGCACTGAAATCCAGGTATAATGATTTCCCAGCCAATGCTCTTTCCTAATCTGGTAGGTGTTTTCAGTATAGTATTAGACAGTTAACCAACAAAGAAAAGACAGAATTAGTGCCAGGAGATTAGAACTTGGGGAAATGCGTTTTTCATGTATAGAGATTATAGTTTGAAAACGCTAAAGGTTAGAAAATAGAGTGTCAATAATTATAGTCTGTTGGGACTGAATAATTAAGACAGCAGTCTTCAAATAGAAGACTTAAAGGACTTAATATTTTGCACATTTCAAGACTTGACAGGCAAGAAAGGAAAACTACCAGAAAGTGGATGAGAAATACGTTCCAGAACCTCAGAGACAAGGCACACCCAGCCCGTTCTGAGTGTGGGCAGTTGTCCTTTACTGCAGCTCTGTTATCAGGTTTGCAAGGTGCCCTCCTCCTGCATCCATGACAGCAGGCTGTCACCCCAGGAATGAAGTCGATACTTTGAACAAAGAATTTCATTAGGCTCATCCTCCACCATTTTCGCTATGATCTTTCCACCTCCTCTAACACACCTTACCATGGTCTCCTTCATTTGGAACCAAAGGGTGGCATCTGAGAATTCTCACTCCCAGGCCCTCCCTCTTTGTGAGATCTCAGTCCTCAGTGAAGGAAAGAAGAATCATCCTAAAAGAAAATAATGCAAAAGAGGGGCCAGGGAGTTATCTCAGTGGTTCTGGTGGCTGTCTTGCAAGTGCAAGGACCCAGGTTCGATCCCTGGTAACCACATACAATACTGGGTGTGGAGACTCACACCCAGCAGCAATCAGTACCACATACCACATACCACAGTGCCGGGCGTGGTGGCTCACACCTGTAATCCCAGCACTCGGGAGGCAGAGGCAGGAGGATTGCTGTGATGTGAGTTGGAGGCTGAGCTCAGGGCCAGCCTGAACCACAAAGCGAGACCCTGTCTCAAAAAAACCTGAAAAAAGAAAAAAAAGAAAAGAATGCAAAAGAATAACCACATTTACCTTGCTCTGTGGATGGGTCAGAGAGATTACTCAAAGGGGAAATACCAAAAAATGTTTTTATATGATACTGATTCCCTCAACTTTGGTTCCTGTATTCACAAGAAAATATTCACACTACTTTAGTTCAGCACTTTGTATGAGCTCCCTAACTCCTGTAGCTTATTTACATTATAGGACCTGTGGGGCAGTAGCATAATCACTTGTCTCTATATCTATAGCACTTTACAAGCAGAATTGGAAACACTATATACTTAATAGATGGTGCTGATAGTAAAATTCAAGTTTATAATTTTTTGTTTATTTTTTAAAGCAATTGCAGTCTAATTGCAGCTATTAATTTACTCCTCAATTTTTGCTGCATATTATCCTTTAAGCCTTTTTGATAAATCCTCAGTATTAATGGAAGTATGATTTTCATCTGGATTACCATGAGGCAATTAGTTCTGACATAGTTTGTTGATAAAATCACAGAACTGTAATGCGAGAGGAGACTCAAGCAGGTGGTGTCCGGGATAAACAATTGCTGGTTTTATTGTAAATAGTAGTATTGACTAAAACTATTAATTCTAGGTGGATAGGAATTACAAAATGAATTAGCTAACTGTTAACATAATAAGACAAAACTAAATTTTCAATATCTTTGCCAAGCTACTGCTTTGCATAGCTAGTGCTTTGACATCCTGCATTTGTTTTCTAAGGCTGCTGTAACCAAGTACCACAAACTGGGTGGATTAAACAACAAAAATCTACTGTCTTACCACTGTAGGGAGAATTCTGAGATCAAGGTATCAGCAAAGTTCCTTCCACTGAACGCTCGAGGGAGAAACTCCCACGCCTGTCTTCAGGCAGTTTGCTTAGTCTTTCAGTCTGCTGTAACAAAACATCATGTCTTGCAGTTTGTAAACAGTGTCACCTATCTTCTCCATTTCCAGATAGTGAAAGATCTGGGGGCCAACACAGTCTAGCTCTAGTGCGGGCCTTCTTTTCTGAGTTGCAGACTTCCACTGTCTTACATCCTCACATGAGAGAATGTGAGCAAGAGG
>PVIR01033260.1:0-18018 GCA_004026965.1 Petromus typicus | reverse complement strand
CACAATCCTCCTGCCTCTGCCTCCCGAGTGCTGGGATTACAGGCGTGAGCCACCACGCCCGGCACTGTGCTATGTGGTACTGGTTGCTGCTGGGTGTGGGTCTCCACACCCAGTATTGTTATGTGGTTACCGGGGAATCGAACCCGGGCCCTTGTGCTTGCAAGACAGGCGCCGGAACCACTGAGCTAACTCCCCGGCCTACTTTATTTATTTTTGAGTTTTCTTTGTTCCCTAGAAAGTGCATTTAAAGCTTTTTTCCTCTACTGTTTTAGCTATATCTCCAGATTTTTCTCATGTAATGTTTACACTCCACAGCAGCTCTAAATATTTCTTATGTTCCTCAAGGCCTTTTAAGCATTCTATCTCTTTCGTAACACTTTGCTCATCACATATATATATATATATATGGAATATATATCATCATATATATATATGAGGAGTGTATATGTATAATATAATCTGTTATATATGTTATATAATATATATAATATATAATCTGTTTCACATATATGAGGAAATATATATTCATATATATGAGGAAATATATATATGATCTGTTTCACTCCACCAGTCTTTGAGAATATTTTTAAATCTTATATCTGCTTTATTCATAATTTGTATATGTTTTTTAATCTCTAGACTTAAAGTATATCTTTTGGCAATACTTAAGACTATGATTGTTCATCTTTTCAGCTCTAGTCTCTACCATACAGTGGAGTAATAGTAGATAGTCACAATTAATATATTACCTAGTGCAAAGATTTTTGTATTTAGCTTGCATGTACTCAATAAACAATATATATATATATATATATATATATATACATATCAATTCACAAGCATTTATTAAACTTACTTGCTTTTAATTCACTATGCAAAATCCTGCAGATGTATTTAAAAGAGTTTAAACTCTTGAGATCTTATCTAAGACAGGAGAAGGCTAGATCTCTGTGGGACTTCTTAGAAATATAATTTTGGAGTGAGAGCTTTTGGCTTGTTTGATGGGGAAGCTGCCAGAATGCATTTGGTTGAATGGCTAAAGAGGAATTAAAGTGAGTGAGTCTCTTATTAAGAAAAACAGCAGAATTTTAAGAGATGGGGAAAAAAAAGCTAATGTCAGCATTGAAGAATACTAGCATAGGCATGGTAGGTGTTATGGTTTATATCTAGACCCCTCCTCAACCTCATATGCTGGCTCATAGGTGGGGCTTTGGGGAGGTGATTGGATCGTGGGTGTATGATACTAGATTAGTTCACTGATCATCTGGGTGTAGATGATGGATTTACTGAAGAAGGAATATCCACCCTAGGTGTGGGTGGCACCAACTAACAGGCTTGTAGCCTGAATGGAATAAAAAAGGAAAAAGAAGAAAAGCTGATGTCTCCTGCCTTCCGTGCCATGAACCAATTATCCTCCACTATGGCCTTCTGCCATTCTTCCCTGCCTTGGAACCAGCCAACTATGAACTGAAACTTCTACAGACTATGAGTTAAAAGAAACTTGTTGGGTATTTTCCCTGGCAACAAGAAAGTAATTTAAGACAGTAGGTCATCCTTCACCTGGGACAGTATCACTGGGGAGGAATGGATGTTGACAGTGGCCATTCATAGTTAATAGCCATGTATAATAATCATGTAGAAATTCATATTTTATCCAATAAACATTTATGGAATATCTATGATATTTAGTGACATAGTAGGAACCGTAACAGTTCTCATTTTTACAAAGCTTGTATTCTAGGGAGAGAATAATAAATAGATTAGTAAGTAAACAGTATGATCATACGTTTTTACAATGTTCCGAGGAAAAATATAGCAGATTAATGGGAATGTGTGACACAGCTGCTCTTTTGGACATGGTGGCCAGAAAAGCCTGACTGTTTGAGCACAGGCCTGATGGAATGAGGAAGCGAGTCCTGTAAATATCTATGGGGAAACCTTCTAGGTAACGAGAAGAGCAAAGGCAAAGCCACTGGGTCAGAAGCATGTTTAGTATTCTTGGGCTACGTGAAAAGCTACAAGTATGTGGTTTAAAAATGTTATTCAGGGATCAGCTCAGCTCCAGAGGATGTTATTTCTTCCCTGTTCCATGTCTCCTTCCCTGAAGGTTGTTTTCTAGCCCTCATCCCCTGGTCACTGGACAATGGATCTTGAGATATGAACTCTGTATCCAGAGCTAAAGGAACTCGAGATGAATCAGATTCTTTTTCCTGAGAATATAGCTGGGAGGCTCTATAAAGTGATAGGAGGCCAGGAAGCCATGTGTGGCTCATGTACGTAGAAGAATGATAGGAGAAAAAGAAGGAGACGTGAGGGGAAATGAAAGATTATGGATCTTACAGAAAAATGGATCAGTTCTCTGTTTCAATCCTTCCTGAGGCCCAACTTTACTTCCTGCTCCTGAACTCCCCAAAGTATTCTTAGGACAGCTTGAAAGACCTCCCATCCCCTCAGCCGGTGGGTTGCTGATTCAGACCAACTGTGTGCCAGATAAGAGACGTGGAGATGAGGCTGTAGACAGGAAAGAAGGCAAGGTCACTGGGACCAAAGGGGACAGAAGACCTCACAGAGAGCTTATGGGCTTCATTTCACTTGTCACCTATGGAAGTATTTTTGGTGGTAATACTTATTTTATAACTGTTACTCTTTTTTAAAAGTTGAAGTATAATTGAGGTACAATAAGATTTGCCTTTTTAAAATAAATATTTAATTTTGTTGAGTTGTGACAGGTGAATACAGTTTTCTTAAAGGAATCTACCAAAATCATCCCAAAATGTTCCCTTCTGCTCATTTTTGCGGTCAGTCCCAACCCCTCATCTGCTGGCACAAAACTGACATGTTTTCTGACTTTATCATGTTGCTGTTTACAAAAGTTCTTATAAATTATATAGTGTAGTCTTTTGTATCTTACTTTACTCACTTAAGAGAGATGAAATGTCAGTTGTTGCATTGATCAGTAGTTTGTTCATTTTTATTGCCACAATTTGTTTGTCCATGTGCATTTTAGTTGTTTTTCATTTTTACCCTTATGAATAAGCTCCTAGGAATATTTATATAAGGTCTTTGTATAGATATTTATTTTCATTTTTGGGGAATAAGAGGGAGAATGAGATATGAGGAGGAAGAAAAAGACATGAGAGACACATCCTTAGGAACGAGGGTACTGGATCATATGTAAGTACAGTGAGCAGGTGATTGACTGACTGATTTTAGAACTGGGGGTTGAACCCGGGCCGCACTGAGCTACCTTCCTAACCCTTTTAGTTTTTCAGAGAAGCTCTCAACTGAATTACCCAGGCTGAGTTTAAATTTGCAGTTATCTTGCCTCAGCTTCCCAGAGTGCTGGGATTATGGATTTGTCCATAATGCCTAGTGTTGTAAATACAGTTTTAATTTGATAAGAAAGTATCTGTATTCAGGTTCTCCAGCAAAACAGAAATTACATGTGTAAGGGGCTACTTATTTCAGTTTAACAAAATTGGCTCACATGATTCTCAAGACCTGGTAAATCCAAAATCTGAGGATAGGCTGGCAGGCTGAAGACCCAGGGAGGTGTTCAAGTTAGAGTTTAACGGGAGTTCACTGGTAGAAGTTCTTCTTACTCCCATTTCATATTTCTCGAGAAGAAAGGGTTTATAATTATAAATGGGAAGATTTTATTAAATTTGTTCATGACTATTTCATTTTGTATGTTTTCTTTTTAATTTCAACTTCCAGCTCATTGTTTGTGTGTAACAATGCAATTGATACTTGTCCATGACTATGTCATTTTGTATGTTTTCTTTTTAATTTCAACTTCCAGCTCATTGTTTGTGTGTAAAAATGCAATTGATAGTTGTATATGCACCTTATATCTTGTGACATTAATAAACTCTGTTGTTAGTTTTATAACTTTGGTATGTTTGGGGGGATTTTCTTTGTAGATGTTTGTGTTATCTGCAAATAAAGAAATTTTACTTTTCCTTTGTTTCTTTTTTTTTTTTTTTTGGTCTTATTATTAATAGTGAGAGAAGCAGTCTTTCTCCACCAAGTATAATATTAAGCTTTTTATGACAGCCCTCTCCTGCTTTACTGAGAGTGTCTGTTATGAACAGGAGGTGAGTTTTCTGAGATGTCTTTTCTGAATGCATTGAGATGACTGTATGTTTTATTTTTATTAGCTACATAGCTTTGGGCAAGTTATTCTCTCTTTTCCAAGGACTAGGGATGATACCTGTTTCCTACGGTTATTATTCAGTGTACATAATAGCATAAAATTAATTTGATAAAAATTATCTCTTAATATATAACAAAGTAAAATGTTTTTCATATCATTGCTTAAACGAACACCACATTTATCTTTTGTTAGTCAACATTTGATGTGGCTTTTAATCACTTTTAAATCCTTATGGAACTTGCAACCTGAGTGATGATTCTTTAAGAACTGACGTACATGCTTGCAGACTTACACATGCATGTCCACAGACCAGCTGTGACCCCTCATATGGAAAGAGATCTGGGGCTAAGGGCTTCACTGTCACAGTACAAAGTGTTCACTGGAGCACAGCTCATGTAGAGCTGGATCCTCTAGTGCATTTGAAATATGAAATATAAGAAGAATAGATTACTTATTCTTCTAACAGCCTTTCAAGGACTATTACATTTCCTGTTTTTTAGATGAGGAGCCTGAGTCCTGGAGATACATTTTCCAAGGTCATGCTGGCAGAAAGTACACTCCTAGGCAGGTTTCACTTGTTCTGAGGCTCTTTCTTCTCCCTGGAAGTGGCTCTGTAAAGTAAGGTCAGCAAGGCTTTTGAATGAGCCTTCAGTTCAGCAAAGCCACTAAGTGTTTTTCTCATGTGGATGCCTACATTTTTACCTATGGGGCTAAGGGCTTCTCTGTCACAGTAGAAGAGAAGCTGAAGAGGTCAGAGTTGGTGGCAGAAAATAATGATAACTGTGGTGTCAGGGATGGAGGAGAGCATGTCTAGAAGGCCAGTATGTCCCCCTGCCCGAAGCAGTAGAAAGCCCGATGAGGAAAGACACATGCAATTGGAGTGCTCTGAAGAGCTCATGGGGGAGCTGGGATGTTTGCACTCTGTTTTGGAGAAGCAACTTGGATGGAGGGGGAAACTGAGGATAACGAGAAGGCTGAATGGTTATTTAAAGATGGGAGGTGTTAGATCAGGTTTAAAACTGATAAGTAGAGTCAGTGGACAAAGGTAAGGTAGAATGTAGCAGAAATGTCACCGAGGATCCAGATTGAACTGTACTTAATTCCACTTAACCTGACTACTACCTGCACTGCAAGTTCCATCTCTTGAATTCATGCCCACTGGAGCTCGCTTTCTGTTCTTTTGATACCAAACCCAGTGTGTTACTTTATGGCAGTAATGGTGATCCTTTTAGAGACCACACACCCAAATTAAAACACATTCCTTTAGCACCAAGTGACAACACAGCAATTAAATGCGAATACTGAAGTTTTAGTTTAGAAAAACCAAATTAAACATTAACATCTTCTTCCTTAAAAGAAAAGCACAGGAACATATGGACAACAGGTTCACCCCTAGTGTGTTAGGTATTTGCAGTTCCCTCTTCCAGGCAATGCTTAGTTCTTAGATCTCTGGCTTTTCCTTTAATGTGAAGGTCTCAGCTAAAATACCATTTCAGAGAGAACTCTCTTGGCCTCTCCATCTACAGTAATGCCCTGTTGGTTCTTTTAGCTACTATTCCTCTAGGTACCTCCTTCCTAACATATTGGAGTGTGTGTGTGTGTGTGTGTGTGTGTGTGTGTGTGTGTGTGTGTGTGTGTGTGTGTGATGTGGGGGATGGAACCCAGGGCTTTGTGCATGCTAGACTGAGCTACATGCCCAGACTCATTTCTCCCAAGTCTTCTCAATATCACTGTGTCAGTCAGCCTTCCTGTTTCTGAGACACGGTTCCTGACACCCACAGCTTAAAGGAATGGAGGCTTAGTTGGACTGATGGTTTCAGAGAATTCAGAATGAGGGAGAACATCCTGGTTAAAGGGCATGGCAGAGCAAAGATGTTTTGCTCCAAGTAACCAGGAAACAGAGCAGAGAGGAGCACCAGAGAGGTGAAGGATGAAATGCGATCACCACCCAGAGGTGTGCTCCACCCATCTGCTGGGCTGTACCCAAGGAAACCACATGACACAGTCAGCCTTAGCTGTCATACCACCTTCTTACTGGTGCCTGCTCTGGCTGCCCATTGAAATTGTGACCCCTTGCTCCTCTACATGTGCACTTTAGTTACTATTATCCTGCTAGTTTACATGTTGTTTCTTTACATAGCACAGTGGTAGCCAACCTATGGCACATGCATTACTGTGTTTTTCTTTTAGATAAAAGATATTAATGTAGAGTTGTTTTTTCTAAACTAAAACCTCAGTATTCAGGTTTAATTGCGGTGCTGGCACTTAGGAATAACAACTGGGTTTTGGGTTGCAGTTTGGCACTCGATCTCTGAAAGGGTCATTGTCATCACCTTAGCGCACATACCCTTTAGCACAGTAGGCAGAGCACCTTCTTATTAAGCCTTGTGTTATTGTCTCTGCCTGTGGTAGAATGTGGTTTCCATGAGGAGGGGAATCTGTGTCTATGTAGTTCTCTCATGGATCCCATGTACGACAACACTGCCTGCCAGGGAGTAGGAGCTCAGGTAAATGTTCATTCCAATTCGCTTCAGTCTCTTTTCTCTGAAATTACCTCATCTAGTTGTTTTTTCGCCTTTGTTAATTGTATACCCCCTAAAAAGAGCATAAGTGGGAACCTCTTTCTATGCTGTAGCCCCAGCTGTAGAATAGTACTAGTCTGTAGTTGTGCTCAGTGAACGTGTGTTCTGTGATTGGTGATGACATCCACTGACTTGCCTACCATCCAGGCTTTGGCTCTTCAGCTCACCCTAAACGCAGATTATCTTGGGCTCTCAGTTTCAGACCGTGCCTTGTCCCACTGGAGATCTCTGGACCATCAACATCAGCTATAACACAAAATACAGGTTCTGACTCCAATTTCTGCCACTTTCATCATTCTACTGATTGTATCACATTTTGTGATCAAACTGTTGGTGAATATTTTAATTTTTTTTAAATTTACTGTAGTAAAAGACACATTGCTATTAACCCCTCTCAAAATACTCCCCCTTGCTTTAAACACACTTATTCCATTATTCTTGCCATTTTCTAAAGCAGCTGTGGAAATCCTCTTCCATGGGTGTATTCATGAGGTGTGATAAAAAGTATGGTGAATGCTGCTGTCATGTGCCAGGTAAGGGAAAGCGGACTTGTAAAAATATTGTTATGTCTGTATATGCCTCACTGACTAAATCTGGCACCATGCCATTTCTTGCTCTTCCACAAAGCCAGAGTGATTATGAAAGGTAATATTTTGAGTCAATTAAAGATGCTGAGGCACCTGCTACAGCACAACTAAAGACATGAAACAGAACTTTGTCCAGAGATGCTTCAGAATGTAGCAAGAATGATGGGATAACTATGTTTTAAGCAGGAGGAAATGTTTTGATGGAGATTAATGATACTATGCTTTTTATTGTGTTAAAATTATATTTTAAAGTTTAAATGTTCATAGTTTTTTATCACACCATGTATATCTATTTTTATTTCAAATAAACTCAATATCTGTAAATGCTGAATTAATATTCTTCAAGAGTTAAGTTTAATCATGAATAGTTAGCATTAGGAAAAAACTATAGAAGTCATTTACATCTGTAGTATACATCATGGTTAATATCAGGAATAGCTCATATTAACATGTGCTATTTGATCATTACTGGAAGTAAAAATTCAACTAAGAACTAAAGTTTCCAAATATTAGATTGTCTTTAATCAAATATATTTGATTAAATATAGAAATAAAGAAATAATAAATAAAGAAAATATTATTTTCTTTAATCAGATACTTGATACTGGCATTGGATAAATGAAGGGGAGGACTAATGGAATCCTGAACATATGTTGCATACATTTAAAAGTTATAATTGGTTTCAGTTTATGCTTCAGCTTCCCTTATTATAAGCATCACATGTTCTGAAGTTAGCTTTTGTGTAGTTTTAAGCAAGTCAGTTTATGTGGTTAACTTTTGAAGTCATTGGCCTATTTTAAGAAGCTATGAAGAAGTGATTGAAAGTCTAAAAATGTAATTTGGAATTAACACAGGAATAGATTAACACTTGAAGTATCACAACCCTGTAAAAAGACATTCAAGGTAGAAGCTTGCATGACCCATTTTTGTGTTTAATTTACTTTCATTTAAGAGCTATTATATGAGCTCGCAGGTATGGAGATTTGAGGGAAACATTTGCAGAAGCATCAGCTATACACAGATGAAGACAAATTGTCTCTCACTGTTCGGCATTTCATGTAATTTTAAGTGGAGCTACTTAGATGTTTCCTGTATAGCATAATAAGATTTTTGAACATGTCACTATGCCCATTTTTCATTATCAGCTTAAGAGGTCCCTCTGTGAATGAGCTTTCCATCTTAGAACTCAGAGCATCCAAGAAGCTAATAGATGTCCTTTGGAATGGTTGCCACAGCACTTAGTGGCTCTGTCCATTACTCTCTGAATACTGCTTCCTGTGACTACAGAAAACAGGACTTAGCAAAGAATTCTTCAGCCAGACTTTGGCTGACTCTGACTTACTTTTAGGATGGGCAGAGAAGGACCCTTATCTCTTCTACGAGTGTATTAGTTTTCTGTTTCTGCATAGCAGATTACCACAAATTCCACAGTCTTAAACAACACACATTTCTTTTCTCACAGTTGGCCGTGGGCAAAGGTCTATAAATGGGCCAGGATTTCTGAAGACTGTAATGAAGGTATTTACTAGGCCACATTCTAACCTGCAAACCTGGGGGAGGGGTCTGCTTTAGTGCTTGTTTAGGTTGTTGACAGAATTCACTGATGATTCAGTTTTTTGCTAGGTGTCGACACCATCAGCACTGCTTGGCCAGGTGTGCTTCTTAGCATAGCTGCCTATGGCCCTGAGCCAGCAAAGAGACTCACTTCTGCTCACTGAGCTGGAGTCTGATGTCATAGTTAGAGGACATCCCTGGACCCTCGTGCTGCTGTTGGGTGGAAGCGAGTCATAGGGCACACATGGTGGGGGGAGGTTACAGAAGGCACAAGCAGGAGTGGGGGTCACCAGTGTCATGGGAGGGCCCGAGCCACACTCAGTGTGTCGTTCTTCTGTCATTGCTTTTGCCTTTTAATCATCACACTGTAAGTTGTGACGAGACTTGAGCCCTTTTCTTCTCAGTTGTGGGACTAATTTGTATTGCCTTCTCCCACTTCGTTCTGTGTCCTGGGATCTTTCACAGTTCCCCTGCGTGAGAACCCCTGAGGATAACAGAGGGAAGCAGAGACTTTGCTCTCAGAAAGGGAAGTGTGCTTCCAGAATTGTGGGGTGGCTGTCATCAGTGTTTCGTGTGGCCTTAACACTGTTTCCATTTGGTGTCTCATTATGTCACCCAAGAAAGTCGTTCAGGTTAGAACAACAAATGGACACCCAGATGGCACACACACTGTCGAAGGAATCCTCACTCGGAATGGGAGCCAATTCAGATGAACTCAGGAGCACGTCCCACCCACACAGTGTCTGTTGTGCTATCAAATTAGAAACTGCTTTCCCATGAAAGCCAGTTGAGAAAGGACATATCCCCCATGGATCTAGTTAATTGAAGAACTGTTTTTCAGAATCTGACAGAGAAGGAAAAATAAAAGCTCTAGGGTGAGTCTTACTGCCTTGAACTATAATGACCCTAAATACAGTGCTATTTGATACCAATAAGAAAAAACAATATGAGGAAAGAAATCAGCAACCCTTCTGGGTTTTAAAAAAATCATAGTTTTTGAGATATTTTTAATATTTCACATCCAGAGTGCCCATACTTTTGTAATTATTATGTAGCATTTTCTGCTTATATTCCTACTAATGACTTGCATTAAAATGCTGTCAGAAGTGCCCACAGAGTGAGTTAGTTTTATTCCGAGTAAATAATAGGTCAGCAGTGTGTCACATTGTGTGAAGGTTTTTGAATAGTGACAGGAAGGCACTTTTCAAACATGGACGACCAGAGCTAGAAATCTGCAAAAGTAAAGGCATTTTTTAAAAATAATCATTTTATATATGTTGGTTTTCCCTCATAAAGGCCACCCACCCTCGGCCTGTTTCAGAATTTTAAGCTTCAGAGTCTTGCTGGCATTAGTAAGTAAATAAATATGAGGAGAGATGCTATTGGCTTTTCTGGAGAGCATTATCCCTGAGGATGTAAACATAAGATCATAGTATTTCTTTATTTTCTAATGTTCCTATTCAATTCTCTCCGTGAGGTTTGTCCAAGTCTGAAAAGTAAATTAATATAAACAGGCAAACATGTCAGGTGCTTCTCAGAGATCTGCTGACAGATCAAAGGACAGCCTGTGTCATCTTTGCTGCTCTGTGTTTTTCAGGAGATGTTTACTAATGCAGTTTAGCTCACCGTACGCTCTTACTCCTCTGTGTGTTACAGTGACATTTCTGACTCCTCGGCCGTTACTATTGCATATTAAAATGAAGAAATACTGGGGCTAGGGATCTAGCTCAGTGATTCCAGTGCCTGCCTTGCAAGCTCAAGGTCCCAGGTTCAATCCCAGCTAACTACATACAACAGTGCCTGGAGTGGGAGTGAAAACTCACGCCCACCAGCAATCAGTACCACGTACCACATACCACAGTGCTGGGCATGGTGGCTGACGCCTGTAATCCCGTCACTGGGGAGGCAGAGGCAGGAGGATTGCTGTGAGTTTGAGGCAGTTTAGGAGCAGCTTGAACTACAAAATGAGACCCTGTCTCTAAAAAAAAAAAAGAAGAAATATTAATTTGAATTTTATTTTCCCCACTGTTGCTTTTGTATCGTTGCTTAAACTTACTTGTAAGTTTTAGTATATATTGGTCAAAAAAGCAGTTTTATGACCAAATCTAATACAATTGCGATTGCTTTCCTAGACCCTCTGGCTGAAGCTCAGTTGTCTTCAGCATGACTGCATACATCCCCGACACACATACTGCTCTTTGCTGACCTTAAAAACTTATGAACTATGTTTAGAATTTACCAATTATTCTAGAAAAGTACTCTCCTTATCTGTCTGAATAAAAATTTCCTATGAACTTTACTTAACAAATTGTTTTTTCCTAGACTTAGAATAACACTTACATGGCAGTTAATGTTTGAGTCTCCCTACCCCCACAACTACGTTAAGCCCCTAACCATAATTCAGGTAAAGATTTTCAGATGACCAAGACAGCATTGAGTGTACTATCTCAAAAACATATTTAAGATTTATCTGCTGAATTTATTCCTAGAGAGTAATTTAGGCAGTAATTTAGGCAGCGATGTGTCCACGGACACATGTTGCACCCGTGGATATGCAAGCTGATGGTTGTGCACTGAATCAAAGCCTCTCTTGGTTACTGGCAGAGGTTCTACACCTTCATGGCACTCCTCCCATAACGATATGGTTGATATTAAATTTTATGAAGAACAAATGAAAGTTTGAATTATGTTTTAATTAAATTAGCCCCAGCAGAAGCCAGTGATTTAAACTAATTGGATCTGTGAGTGACATATCTCTGAGCCCAATTAATGCTTGAACCTTCAGATTTCTTTAGGATTTAACACTAACTGGGCAACTCCAGTATTTCGTGTTTTTTGTTTTTTGGTTTTTTTTAGGTTTTTTGAGACAGGGTCTCACCTTTGTGGTTCAGGCTGGCCCTGAGCTCAGCCTCAAACTCACGTCACAGCAATCCTCCTGCCTCTGCTTCCCGAGTGCTGGGATTACAGGCGTGAGCCACCACGCCCGGCACTTTGCTATGTGGTGCTCGTTGCTGCTGGGGTGAGTCTCCATGCCCAGTATGGTATGTGGTTACCGGGGAATCGAACCTGGGCCCTTGCGCTTGCAAGACAGGTGCCGGAACCACTGAGCTAACTCCCCGGCCCCAGCATTTTGTGTTTTTAAGATCCAACAGATAACTGTGGGCCTACTCTGTGCCAGGAACAGTTCTAGACTAGAAAGGTCCCTGTTTATGTGAAATTTACATCCCATTTGAAGAAAAAGATAATAAGAAAAATGTTCAAGAAAACTAACAGCTGATGGTTAAGTTCCAGCAGCGAATGAATCAGGGCTTTGTGGTAAAGAGGCATTTGAGATTGAGTGGCCTAGGAAGGTCTCACTGAAAAATACAGACTTGCAATAGAAAATGAGTGGCCCTGGGGAAGATGGAGGGAGAAGGTATTCCAGAAAGAACTCTGTGTGTGAACATGGTGTGTTAAAGGACAGGCAGAAGGCTTCTGTGACCAAAGTGTAGGAAAAGACAGTGGTCCAAAATAAGAACAGAGCTTACTACATCGAGAAAAGGAATTTGGTTGTACTTGAAGCACAGACAACCCAGAGATCCTTGGAATATCAGCTCCATGAAGGCAGTGTGGAAGTAAAAGATCATTTCTGTGGACTGGTTTGCAGGTCTGTGTTTGTAATAAAGGTTGGTCATGACCTATTTTTTCTTTTCAGTAGAAAGAAAAACCTGGGGAAATATGGCAGTTTGGCAGAATTTTATGCACTTTGACTTTATTGGTGATATATCCAAACTCAACTCCTCCTCTCGATTTCTCTGCATTTATGAAAACTTAAGCTAGAAATCATGCCATACTTTCTAAAACTCTTGCTCAAGAATCAAGTTTTTGGTCTCACTATTACAATTATGTTTCAAAACTGATGTAATTTCTTCGAAATCTGACTTCAGGGGATGTTTTTTAAAGCTTGGAGTGTAGTTAGTCTTTGATGAGGCAGGTGTGGTTCAGGTAAGAGTACAAGTTGGCATCTCACCTGTGCTCTGTGGCATTGGTGGAGTGGCCTCGTTCAGCTCCCTGTGAGGACAGCAGCAGGCATGAACAAGGGTGCTCCTCTCACAAAGTGCTCTTTTGGGGCAGCTGTAAAGATTGTTACTAAGAGAAGAAAGTGAGTAATTACTGGAAATATAAAAATTGTTTCAAAACTGAACACATCTTTTCATTTGGAGTCTATGGTTGTGTGAGCATAAGAACATGCACTGTTAGCTCTGTGTATGTGTACGGTGAGCGTGCCCCCTGTCTAGCATACATTGACCTTTGGCCTCCTGCAATTCACTGCGTCATAAATTCATACCAGGCTAGGGATTTAGCTCTGTGGCACCACACCTGCCTCACAAGAACAAGGTCCTGAGTTTGATCCTTGGTACCAGAGGAGAAAACAAAACAAACAAAAACACTAGCTTCAATATAAATTTACACTATTCTTTATTACATATAGAGAATGTTACATTTTCCTTGAAAACTGGCTCAAATTGCATAGTATCCCAATTTGGGGCTCTGGGAATTTTTTATTTTATATCTCTAATCCCTCAGAAGCAGTTTGCCAAAATGTTCTTAAAATAAGTTATAAATGAGTGAAAATGAAAAAAGTAAATTCTAATGCTTTACATTTTATGTTGCCTTATATTTCTAAAAATGCATGTACACCCATCTCCCATGTACTCATGTATATGAGAGGGATTCAATTTCAAGACATACCCGTGTAATATCACTGTATATAAGGAGGAATCAGAGATTAAAGTGACCTCCCTACTCATAGTCACAGACTAGAACAAAAACTATCCACCCATTTTGTTCAAACCTTGTAAAGGGTGCTGGGCTGTGTTCCCCACAGACCAGGCCAACCACTTGCTGCTAGTGGCCAGGAAGCCTGAGAGAATGCAAGCGCCAGCCAAGCCTTCTGCCTCAGACTCTGGCTTCAGGGCCAGGAATCTGCATTTTTAAAGCACCCCTCCCCAAGCTGATTGTTGTATGGGTTTAAATTGAGAACATGTGCTGTGAAGAGCCATTAGATCTAGTCAAGGTCTCCCCATGACACAGTGGTGGGGTCCGGGAAGATGTTCTGTGACCCAGGTGCCTTCTGTACCAAAGGGAGGTGTCCCTCCCTTTGTGACTGAAGCTTGCTTCCTGCTGTATTTTATCAAATCTCTTCTGGAGAGGAGAAAAAGCAGATAGTATCACTCTTCCATAGGACCTCAGCTTTTTTATTAGCAGCATTTTTTAAGCAAAAGAGAAGAAACGAAGAAAGAAAAGGAAAAAAGTCTCGAGAAGTAGAGGAGGCATTTGGGGATAAAGGAAAATAAGGCCACCTTGAACTGTGGGACCATCCTTACGTCATTGATTTCATTTTCGGCCTCAGGCCTGCTCTGGGCTCCGAAACCTAGAATAAATGGAAGCACAGCAGAGTCCACGCGCTGCTTTCCCAGCTGCACATTTGAAAATAACTGTTGACCTTGGTTTTGGGGTGGGGGCTTCTGAGCCGCTTCTGAACTTGCTGTATTCCAGCCTTTCCAGTATGATTCGGCTGCTGGAGCCACAGATCATGTCAGGCATTGGCCAAGAGGGATAAAGCTGGGCCTTATCTTTCTTGTGGGACCCTGGCCTCTGCCAAGGGAGTGGACATTTCAGCCATGAGGTCATTGTTGCAGATGCTGTTGCTGCCTATGCCTAATCACAGAGACAATACATGGGCTGTGATTGCCAGAATTTCAGCTGACAGCGAGTTACTCTCCGAACACTGGAAGGTTTGGTAGTCAAAAACTCATTCTTCTCTTACCTAGTGGAACTTTGATGAGAGATCTTTCACTTGACAGGAATTTAGATTGTTCTTGGGCACAAAACACATTCCCAAAGGCCGCTTGAAATAAAAGGGTGCAAAAATCAGGTTTTCTAATAAGTTGCATTTGTATTAAATGATGCTGTTACTGAACTTCCTGACAGATTAGAAATATTTTCAGTAGCACTTATCTCTACAAATGGAAGGACCCGTGAAACCTAGCCAGAACCTACCTGCTCTTATAATGGGCTAGACAGGGGTAGCTCATATACCTCCTCGTGGACAGTATCCTGCTCACTGTAGGACTCATTTCTTTGTTTCATTTTCTAGAGAAGATTTTGGTGGAGGAGACATGTGTGACATATGTGAGCTCCGCCTTTGCCTCTTTATCTTAGATATGGGACCAGTTAATCCTGCCAGGTTTTAGATTCATCATTTTTGACAGGAAGGGAAAGAGTTAAATCAGTGGATCCCAAACATACCGACATCCTAGAGCCCTCGGACTCTTCTCAGACCTACTGAGACCCTTTCTTTGAATCATATATATATATAATCTGAAATATATATTCTTGTAAAGCCTCTCAGATGCTTTGGATACTCCTCAAGCTTGGTGGCCCCTCTGTCATGTGGTCTTTACAACTCTGATTCTGATCGGCCAGGTGGCAAAATCTGCCCTCTTTATCAGGTTGCCTGGTAGGACAGTAGAACATGGTTTGTTGCTAATCACAGCCAACACTGGATTCTGATTAATTAACTTCATTTCTGCCAAATACCACGGTTTACTCCCTAGTGGAAAGCAGATTAACAATCTTAAAACATTTGCCTAAGAAGCCTTCTGAGCCTTATTCCCTCACATTTTTTCTTTTACATTCCTGAAAAAGAGTTATAGTGATGTCCAGTACTCATGTAGTGTTGTGTGCCTGATTCTCTTCAGCTAAATACTTGATCCAGCTGTGAAATGATTAGATCTCCACACCCTCTACCAAGAGGCTGTTAGATACTTGTTTTACAGATGCAGAATAAATAAAGAATTTTCCCATGGTCCTACACTTAATAAATAGTGGGGCCAGGACTTGAACCCAAAAATTAGGTACCTGGGCCTAGGATTTTACACCATGCCTGCCTGGAAAGTGCAAGGTCCTGAGTTCGATCCTTGGCATAAAAGGGGGAAAAAAACAACAACAAAAAAGAGGTTCCCAACTCTGGGAGGCGAAGGTGAGAAGATCACAAGCTTCAGCCCAGACTGGGCAACTTAGCAACATAGAGAAAACCTATCCCAAAATTTAAAAAAAAAAAAAAAACAATTAGAAGGCTTGGGATGTAGCTCAATGCAAAGGCCCCGAGTTTAATCCCCTGTAGCAAAGGGGGAAAATCAGGAACCTACCATTGTGCTATACAGTCTCTAACAGCAAGAATTTACCATTGGCTTTTCCTCCAGAACTCCAGCCTGGCTGACTGGTATGGGTCCAGTGGTACTCCAAACAGGCCACAGGAGTGGGCAGGAAAGTTCTCCTTGAGGTGTGTGCAGGTCAATCTGAAGTATTTTGTGGACAGTGGGAAAATGTGGGTCCCACACCCAGAAGAGGAAACATGGCCAAGCTAGACATAGGACAGACAGAGAGGTACAGTGTGGGTAAGCGCAGGGTATAACATGCCTGGGGAAGAACATGGAGAAGGCGGAAACACTGCCCCGCTGGTCCAGACCAGGAGCCGCGTCAGGACGGGGGAGTAGTCAGAGGAGAAAGAGGGGAACCAGGAGGTGGTCGTCAGAAACCAAGGAAACATAGACTTTCTCCAGTTAAAGAAAAATAAACAGGTTCAGGAAGTACAATGCCAAATACGTGAAAAACTAGAGATGGTAGAACTGAGCAACTGGCATTGTCAGTAGCTTTCAGAACAACTTCTGTAGTGTCAAAGTACCAGATGACAAGGTAATGAAATAGTGTTAATGTGTTGTATTTAATTTCATTCATAGGATCTTCATGAAGTGAGGCCTGTGAGAGTAACACTAATAAAATCCTACTCACATCAAGATGACCAGGCGCGTGGCACCATTCCCCTCTCAGTGTCTTTAGTTAAACTTGCTTCATGGCAAATGATAATTACTACATGGTGAATGATTAATTTGTGGCCATTGCTAATCTTTAATAAAAATGCTTTCCCTTCCCATTTTACAGACCATGAAACTAAGGCACTGAACTTCATATAATTTGCCCAGCTTCCCTGAGTGAGCTGAGACAGGTGGCAGATTCAGTCCCACCCAGAGCTGCCTCTGTCTCCCTGCCAAGCCTTCTGCAGTTTGGGACAGCTCTGGATCTCTGGAGCCTCATGACCACTCAGCTGTGCAGTTCCCCAGTGTGTACAGACACCCAGGGCACTGGCATTGCAGGACGGGATGGAGGGGGCTGTAATGACCAGGACACGGTCCTGCAGCTGCTGTCTGATCTGCGGGTCACAGAACGGAAGAGGGAGATGGCTGTCCTGCTACTAAGTCTCTAGGGACAGACTCACAGTCTCACCGCCATACTGGGTGCCACCCATTTTCTGAGCATGGATCTACATCCTCTTTTTTTCTTGCTGAGGACTAGTAATACCATATGTAAGGGAAAACAGAGCTAAACTTGTAATAGAGTTTGTCCTGTGTTTGGAAGGACTTTTTTAAACAAATTGACTAGGCCAGTGATGGCAAATCCTCATCACTCTTCTAGATAGAGGAAATAGCCTGTGCAAAGGCTAGGGGAGGAAAGAAGGAAAGATCAACAGAAGGTGAACTAACCAGTGATGGCAAACCTTACAGAGACTAAGTGCCCAAGCTGCAATCTAAAACCCGCTTATATCACCCAGTGCCAACGCTGATTACACCTGAATACTGAGGTTTTAGTTTAGAAAAATCAACTCTTCATTAACATCTTTTGTCTTAAAAGAAAAACACAGCAGAACTTTCAGTGATGAAAACAGCCCATGGCCAATATGGCCTTGATCATACTCAGGAGAAATGGAAGACTGCAGTGTTGCTTCTCAGACCGAATTTGTGAGAGGATGAGGCAGTGCTAGTAAGTCAGGCCTCCTTTTCTAGAAGACAGAGGGACTCTGAGACCAAGATGTCAAGGGAAGATTGTTTCCAGTTTGGTATTTAGTTGCTTGGTTTTGAGTGTTGGGAGTGTATCTCTCTCCCCATCCCAGGGAGTGTTCTAGAGATTTCAGGTAGTTTTTCACATAGGAACCCCAGATAATGTTTTTTTAAATTTTCATCAGAAAATTCTATTTGCTGCACATACATGGAGCAGAAAATTGACTGCTGATGTCACTAAGCAGAGTGTAGTATGTGTG
>PVIR01033259.1:0-18032 GCA_004026965.1 Petromus typicus | reverse complement strand
ATCTGTGGTAGTCTGCTATGATACCTCTAGAAAACAGATGGTCTTTTTCAGGGTCAGGAACTTCTATTTCTTCACTCTGTAAAGTTTTACCAAGTGTGAGTGCTGAATATTGACAAATACCCATCCTCCTATTAAGTTTAGTATTTGATTTTCTTTATATTTTGGTACTCTAATTGAATGATGTTTAAATGTTAGCCTGAAAGTGTATTTTGAAAAAAAAAAAAATGCTACCCTGCCATGAGATATTTTCCTTTTGTATATAAAAATAAATTTTGTAAGTTTATATATAAGTTGTTGTAACTTCTGTATTTCCTAATTAGCTCAACAGTGCCACAAAAGCAGAGAAGCAAAGTCGTTGAATCAAAAGTATATTTTAACAGTTGAAATATTACTGCTGTCTAAACTGAAAAGAGATTATATCCTTATAAAAAAAATTGGAAGTTTTGTAGCTCTGACAATATCTCTGTAACATATTCTGAACCTTAGAAGAAGCATTTGATAAATTCTTATGAAATAGTTGTATGGTACTCCAGGAAATAATTTTATTTATTCCTTCTTACTTTAGTAAATTAAACAGATCTATTTAATTTCATCTACAGATGATTTTGATTTTCTGGGAGGTTTAGGATCTGTGCCCATAAGAAAGGCCACATCAGAAAAAGATAAACGGTGCTCCTGTTGATAAAGAATTCATGAGACTGTATCAGGGTCTACCAAAAATTCCAGCATGCTTTAGCCCTTAATACAACATTATAAAAGAGTTTCATCCAAAATCCACTCTTCTAATAATTAAATGAAAAAGACTGAACTGACTAGGGCATGAAAAGTAGTTGTGTTGATTTGCTTTAGTTAATATTATTAATATTAATTTAATAATATTGTTAATTTTATTTTAATGTTCCTCTTTTGTAAAGGCACCCGAGAAAAACCCTATTGTTTTAGAAGTTTGTTATAGTCTTCACCTTAACACATGATGCTTTTACCAACTGAAATCAAACACTTTACAGTAACACCTGAGTCTCATAGTCTCCCAAACATCAGAGACAGTAAAAAAAAAAAAAATTTCCCAGGGTCAATTTAGCTGACACATGTTCCTCACTGTCATCTGTCATCACAGAAAGGGTTGAGTATTTAACTTGACAGACAATTTGGTTAATGTGTTTGGTCATTCCGCATTGTATTAACAAGCGTAATATGCTTCTGTACTCTTTAATTATGCATAGCTATAATTAATTTATGTGAACTAATACCTTACACTTTTATAACAGTTGTTTTTTATGTTGGTTTGGGGGGAGGGTGAAACAGTGTTCAGAATCCTAGGCTGGCTTCAGGTTGTGATCTTTCTGCCTCAGCCTCATGCGTGCTGGGATTACAAGCATTTGCTCTCACACCCAGCCAAAAAACACCTGATTTTGAAAAAAGAAGCAATTTATTGTGTACCTTTTACAAATATTTTCTTCCTACATTCTTCTGTACAAAGATTATTTTTATATTTTACTTGCCATTAAGTTTCTGCAACATAAAATTAATCTTTCATTGTGTGTGCAATCAATGGACTTCAGCACATTCATATTGGTTTTGCAATTACTATACTAATAGTTTCAAAATATGTTCAATGTCCTAAAAGTGAAATCTGTATCCTTCTATCAGTCTTGACTTCTTTCCTTTTACTCATCCTTTGGCAATCAATAATTTGTTTTTTGATCTATGAATTTAACTCTTCTAGATAGTTTATATAACACTATAATACATGAATTTTTGCATTATTTAACCTTTATCACTTGGCACGATTTTGAAATTGTGCATTATCAGTACTTCATTAATTATTATGATTGAATAAAATATCATTGCATGAATATACTACTTTTTCTTATTCATTCATTGCACAGCTTTTGGGGTTTTCTGACTTTTAGCTATTGTAAATGCACTACTATAAGACAGAGGGGTCTTATATAATACTTGTATTTGCATGAGAAAATTTGATATCAAACAAAAGAGAAAATCAGTATAATATGAGGTCTGCAGAAATTAATCATGTGTTTCTTTATGGAAAGTTCTGAATAATCTAGATGAAACTGAAAGATTCAGGAAGATGGAAAAATTCATACTGTTTAATAACTGAACAAATAAGGCCACAAGGAAATATCACATATGGTTGTCTTAAAAGAACAATTGACCTTGGAAACATCTAGCTATATCTCAAGCTGTTAATATTCAACATAACATGGTAAGTTGTACAAAAGATGTTGAAGCAAAGAGAAGACTCCATCCTGCCAATGCCATTTTGAGCATGTTTGAATTCATGGTTAAAAAAATGAATGGGTGGAGAGAAATACAGCCCATCTCAGTAGAGAACCTGAGAGATTGATTCTGCCTGTCTGAAGCAGACCTGCTAACTCGTATTTGGTAATAGAATGTGCATCTGCAAAAGGAACAGAACCTCAACAAAGCTTTATCAAAATGTAAAAAAGGCAGAGGATATTCTTACTTCCCTATTGAATTCAAATTAAATTAATGAATATTCCCAAATAACTATATTTCTGAAAAAGGTTATTTGGTCCTTGATGCCTAGTATTTATTAAAATATAATTTGCATCTATGTCTAACTTATTAGGTTTTAAGTTCACATAATTGCTGTAACTGGTGTCCTAAAGTGTCTTTAAAATATTAAAATACACAATTATATCAGTGAGAGCAGCTAATTGGCTATAACAGCATTAATGTTTGCTTGCTCATGTAAATGAAAAATTCAATATCTAATGATCACTCACAGATAACATAGAAGCAGATACACAGCACAATATTATGATATTTGGTCATTAAACAAGCCAAAATATTTACTGCTACACATCATGCAGAACTAAAGGAAAGAGTTTTTAAATGACAAATATAACTGAAGTGTAGCAAGATGTTGTTTTATCCTTCTTCATTCTGTGAGCAACACCTGCAGAGCACAATGGCTAGAAAGGATACCTGTGAAAATATCAGCTGTGTTTATTTTGAGAATTAGCTTTGAAGAATCTTCTTTTATCTTCTTTGCTCCTGTGATTCTATTTTTCTCTAAAACTTCATAGCCATCACCTGTATTTTATTCAAATCGAACTTATTTTTATTCTTAATTATTGTTCTTATCTGTCTGTAGTAAGAGCCAAAATGAATTGATCACATACATAGATACTCATCTCTCATTCATTTTCTGAAGTTTTCATAGACTGCCCACATAACGTTGGAAGTTCCCAATTATTTTTAGTCTTATGCAATCTATTTTTCCAATAACTCCCATCAAAAAGTTTTTACCTTAAATGAAATACACTTGATTCATCTTGGAAAAAAATTCAAGCTGCTATTACTTTTTAACAGGTTTCTTTTCCCCTTTTTGCCAAGTATTCACTTGAGGGGTTTCATTGTAACACACTTCTATATTTTGTCAAACTGGGAACAAAAGGATTTATTCTTTTAAACATTCTTTGCTTTTAGTAGGTATTCTTTTGAGAACAGACTACTGAACTGAGGTTTTTCTCCAATCAAGTTCCACAGTAGGAGAATGAAAAAAGGGAAGAACAAAAGACTAAGGGAAAAAATTGAAAAGCTATTATCTTGAAAAATAGGTTCTTGGTTGAAGCGTTATTGTTTTAATGTCCTTTGCATATAAAGAAGCCACTTGAAAACTCTAAGTCAACTTTTTCTTTAGTTTCAGAAGTTTGCACATATTCATTAGGGAAGAAATGACAAAGACTTCCTTTGCAAATACCTACTCAAAAAAGTACTTTCTAGATCTAGTAACTTTCTCATAAGCTTCAAAATTTAGCCATTATTGGCAGGCTGTGCCACTTGGAACAGTTATTTAAAAGGCACTGGACCTTTGAATCTTTATGTGTCAAATACAACAAATGATCACAGGGTGAAGGGCTGTCAGATAACACTTCTTAGGTGGCATAACACTCTTAGATCTCTTCTCAACACTCAAACTCTGGTGATTGCACTATTATTATTCTATTATTCTCATTATAAAACAGAGAACATTACTCCTAATGTTTTGTTGCTATCACTACATAAAAGCCATTAGTTAATGTAATAAAAAGTATAGCTCAAATTTAAGATGGGTTAGTATTACAAGATGGCATCTGCAGCAAACTACTTATTGATGTGGTTATGGTTTTTCTGAATCTCCTCCGTGCCCCCAAACTGCAACTCTCTCTGTCATCATAGTTAAAATTCATGTAAAAATTGTCAGGACATGCAAAGTAGAACCTAAGGACTAGGCAAATAAATCTCATTATATGGACATAATGTCCAAACAATCAGCGTTTACATAGACAATGTACACATAGGATCAGTTATTGAAAGAAATCCAAGGAACCTATTTGGCATAGTAATTTACAAATAACTTTAAATATATTTTAGATATTCTATCTGGAAATCAGCTCAATATTTAAAATATTAACTATTAGTTTCATTCAACTTCTTGATAGCTACAAGAGTCCACGCACATGTGAAACCATTTGAGATATCTATGTATGATATGAATGTATACACATACATCAGAATTACATAGACCACACAAATACACAAGATTACATATAACAGACTGGAATTAGTAATCATTTAGAATATTTTTCCTTGGAGAATAAATATCTTATTTCTGAAAATAGTTCTCAATATTCACTATGGAATAGAAATAAATGAACAAGTAGAACTAACCTCACAGTTTAGCAGAAAAGAAAACCTGCTAAATTCAAGACAAAAGTGCACATATTATAGTCTTCAGATGTATTTCTAATTTTTAACATGCAAATTTAATTTCCATTTTTTATTATCAGTCAGATGACTCCTGTCCTATTATTTACCTTGTCAGGGACTGTCGCAGGTATAGCTCTACCCTGGAATGCATCGATTCTAACCCTGCAGGGTTCATACAAGTTCCACGGTGTATATAGAAATATATGTATCTTCCTCAACTCCTTTCATTCATATGTTATAGTTCCAATATATAAATATTTTATACTCTTTGGATAAATTCCTTTTTATATTTACTATGAATAAAAACTGATCTCCTTATAGCACATTAGATTGAGATTGTATTATAGTAGATTACAGATTGTATTAGGTTAATACAGTCTCCATTACTAGAATGAAATACTTCATACAGGCTACTTTCAACAGATGAAAAGCTCATTTAGCTCAGAGTTCTTCAGCTAAAGATCTGCCACCAGCCCATGCTCAGCTCTGGTGAAGACCCCGTGAGTGAAGGATAGTACAGTACTCTACAGTCAAGAAGAAAATATAAACAAAAATCAGCTTCAAAGGGGAAAAAATGGCAGCTATCACCTAATCTGGCACTAAGTTAAGCATGCAAATGTCTGATTACAGAAAGTTCCCAAGCTAGGCATTAATTTCATTCAAGAACATTCACAAGTTGGAGGAGTTGGCAACCTGTACCCGGCAAAGCAAGTATTATACAATATACCTGTGAAAATTTGCAACCTGAATGTCCACTAAGTCAAGGACTTATTGTATGTGAATTTATATGAGTGAGTCTTTTTTTAATTATCATTGTTTTTAAAATTATAAATCTGGAGAAAGTGAGAAGAACGACTTGAAGTAGAGGAGGAGATAAAGCAAAGATGATAACATTACAAACCTCAATACAGGGCAAACACAGAAGCGAGTGTGTCGGGAAGGCATTTCAGTGAAAACTTCCTGTCTCGTGAGAGCACCAAATTAACATGGGTAGATGAAGGAAAGACGCGGGGTCTAAATGTCAACGAAGGGGTCTTTTGTATCAAACGGACCCTAATGCGCATATCGTATTCATTTACCACCCTTGTTATTCCAAACTAGCTCTTTCTTCTACTTTTCAGGCTACTATATTACATAAAACAAAACCTAAACAAATTCAAGAGACCTGAATAATAATTAAATTATATTAAATAAATGTATAGTGTACATGAATACTTTTTATACCAATTACATATTGTGTAGCAACACAGTGTGTACAGTAAGTGCTCAAAACTGGGACCAGTCTCATGATATGCCTCTATCTTCCTCTACCTCTTAGAATCTGAGCATTTTCACCATTGTTGGAAACTGAAGATGACTTACTTGAATTTATGACTGACTTACTTGGACTTTCAGATGTCTACCCTGCCCTGCGGATCAACTACTGAGATTATTGCAGACATCGGCCACACCCTGAGGGATTTTAAATTACAAGGATTACTACACTAGGATTACTGGCCTGAAGACTTACTGGGATTTATGGGGATTTAAGGATGTCTACCCTGCCCTATGTAATCTTCAACTACAGGGATTACTGTAGGACTGCTCTGTTTTATGCATGCTAGGATTATGAGTGTGAAGGCTTGGTACCAAATAAAGATGTAGGAGCTTGAGTTATGAGCTCTTCTGCTCTCTCTTCTGCTGCTGCATTATCTGGCTTTTGGCTGCCACTGCAAGAGTCAAGCCCAGGCTCAGCCTTTTTCTCAAAGTTCTGTCTTTGTTGTTCATTGGTTAATCCTTTTGCTGTGGGACTCCCAGGGGATTGGAGTTTGCCATGAGGGTTCTGGCTCTATCCTTTTCCCCAGACTCTCACACAGCATAATTTTATTTATGACTTGTATTTATGTTCATAAACTGCATTAAAATAATAAAATAATAATAAAACTATGACCATGAACATGAGTAGAATCGGTAACTGAATCATGGGAAACATTGAGCTGTATATTTCAGGCAAAACTATTTTGGGTTAAATATGTTTTAATGTCTTTGTTTATAACTGCACAGAAATGACATTTTTTCAGGGAATTGCATAATATAAACTAATTTTATTGGCCTCAAGAATGTTTAATCTTTTCATTAATATCTTCTGAACAAATGAAATCCTGATGTGGTAACATGTAACTACATCTCTCTGCATAAAATAGACACCTCAGACAATTCTTTCAGTGCTGCCAACAAAGTCATGGAACTACTTTGAAGAGCAGTAGGCTCTACATGTGATAGTCTTCCTTTTTCAGTCACTGGACCACAGATTTGCTGCTCTATAAGCTACTTTATTCTTGATCAGCCTCACAATTTATTCTGTAAATAATAAAACTTTGGAATCACAATCAGGAACTTAAAAATGAGATCTTCAGCCATTATTTTGTTGTTTTTAATAAAGAAGTATTTTTCCTTTGTAATAATCATGAGTTCAAAGAAGCAGCTTCATAACCCATGATCTGACAAGATACAAAGGGCAACAATACTCCCCAAACTGATTTTTATCTATAAAAGTAGATGTTCCATTGTGGTGTAAACCCAAACACTAAGGCAAAACTCATAAAGACTTATCATCTTGATCCAATAATTTCTTCAACTTTTAAAATAAATACAATGAATGCTAAAGAGTTAAATTCTCCATGCATTCTTGTCATTAAAAGTAGAATATTTCACTTGTGATTAGTGATTCAATAGTTATTAACCATAGATATTTCATCGGAGATAGATTTTTCCAGAAAAAAAGAGAAACCAGCACTGATTTATGAACATTTCCTTGCCAAATGAAGTTGTTATCTAATATCATTATGTTTCCTTTGATTTCTGTAAGCTGAGATATCTGATTCGTTTTTAACTACAAATAAAATAGTATACAGAACTGGATTTTCAGTAACAATCCATTTATAATGACTTATAATTTTAGCACCTTTGAGATATACATTATCTCAACATGGCTCTGAACTTGGCAAAATTTTTCTATAAATGTTATTTACCCTAAAGTGACCCATGCCTTACTAAGTTTTTTATTTGAAAAAGCAATCTTAATGCAAATGACTATGATCACATTTCTTGTGACATCCAGAGTAAAAATTCACATCTTTGGTGAATGATTTCCAGAGAAATCTGAGTTAAACCCATGTTATCCATCTCAATATGTTATAATAATATCCATTCATCTTATTTACTTATTTTATTTTCTCTAGTGATAGAGGAAAATGAAGTTAAATTTTAATAGCATATTATAATAAAAATTATGATTTATTATAATTTGAGTCATCTATAACTATTTCTGGAATATTGAGGGAAAAGTTTCATGATACTCATGTCAGTATCACTTAAACTATAGTATTTCACATAAAATTGGAATAAGATGTCACACTATTTCCATAAAAGGTGAAAAATCCCAAAATAACCATAGCCAGATCTTCACTTCAACTCCCCACTTTCTACATGTGTGCCTGTGCATTATACTAGAGGTATTAATATTAGTTGCACATTCATTTAAATACTTTATTAACTATGAATTCTTTACATATTTCTTACATTTAAAGAATGCTTGCTGAATCCTACTTTTCAAATTCAGACTATTTCTAAATTTTGGCCACAGTTTCTTTTTTACTTGAATATTGACACAAGTCCTTTCCATACTAATAATGCCTACATCACATTTCCATAGTTCATTAGATTTTTCTTCTAAGTTTTTTCTTCATTGACTTACTCAAAGCCTATTGCTTCCCTTATACTCAATGACCCAATATTTATCTCTGGATCACTCTACAACATGTCCCTTTCCTCTTATAGTTGGATCATAGAGAAAAACTATCATGCTTTAAATTGATACCAGTAACAAATCTTTATCTTTAAATCAATTTAGGTCTCTTCTGTTGCTTGAGGCTTTTTTTTTTTTTTTTTTTTTTTTTTTTTTTTTTTTTTTTTTTTTTTTTTTTTTTTTTTTTTTTTTTTTTTTTTTTTTTTTTTTTTTTTTTTTTTTTAGCATTTTCTCTATTCTTAGTTAGCTATCTTTGAAATTTGCTCTTATGGATATTCTGAAGATGAAGTGCAGTGTTACTACTCTTTAATCAATATAGTTCTGAGAACATAAGCCAGAGCAGTTGTACAAGAGAAATAAACTAAAGAAATAAGGACAGAAAAGGAAGAAGTTAAATTTTTATTATTTGAATGACACTACATTCTACACAGAAGATCCCCCCCAAATTCCACCAAAAGACTTCGAGATTTAATAGTCAAATTCATTAGTTTATCTGGAAACAAAGTCAACCCTCAAAAATCAATAGCATTCCTGTACACAAATAACATACTCACAAAGACAGTAAGTAGGGAAACTACACCTTTCACAATGGCATGCAGAACTTGAAATACCTAGGAATCAACTTTATGAAGGAAATAAGACTACAGTACTCTGTAATAAAGAAAACTACAGTTCTTTGAAAAAGGAAATTGAAGAGGATTTTTAAAAATTGATTTTAAAAAATTTTCCATTTTCCATTATTGAAAATGGCCAATCCTAATCAAAATCACTCTATAAATTCAGTGTAATCTTGATCAAAATTTCACCAGCACATCTCACAGAATTAGAGATAATAATCCTAAAATTTATTTGGAACAGGAAGAGATCTAGGATAGCAAGGACAATTCTGGGCAACCAAGACAAGCCAGGGGTCATCACAATCTCTAATTTGAAATTGTACTACAGAGTTACTGTGATAAAGGCAGCACGGTATAGACAGAAATTAGGCCTGTGGGTCAACGGAACAGATTAAAAGATGTAAGAACAACTCTAGACAAACTCAACCACCTCATCTTTGACAAAAAAGCCAGATATCCTCATTGGAAGAAAGACAGATTCTATAAAAATTATATGGGAAAAAATGGCTCTCATATGCCAAAGATTAAAACTAGACCTATGTCTTTCACCATGCACTAAACTAATCCCAGAATAGATCAAAGATCTAAATATTAAAATAGAAACATCAAATCTGCTGGAAGATAGCATCAGTAGAACTCTAGAAATCACTAATGTAGGCAAACATATATAAACAAAACTCTGGAAATATCACAAAGGATCAACAACTGGGATCTCTTCTTCTTAAAATGCATTTGCACAGAGGGAAAAAAGAAACCATCAAAAGTGAAGAGATAACCCTAGTGTGGGAAAAATGTTGCCAACTGTTTCTCAGATGAAGTATATATCTAGAATATACAATGAACTCAAAAAATATCACCTCGTGAAATTTAAAGACCTAATCTAAAAATAGGCATCTTCAATGAACAGACACTTCTCAGATGAAGAAGTACAAAACGTAAATAAATACGTGAAAATTATGTTCACCATCTCTGATCATTCAAGAGATGCAAATTAAAACAACTCCGAGACTCCATCTCACTCCAGAAAGAATGGCTGCTATCAAGAAATCAACCAATAACAAATGCTGGTAGGACTGTGGAGAAAACGAACCTGTCTCCATGGCTGGTGAGAGCATAGACCGGTACAACCCCTGTGGCAATCAGTGTTGAGGTTCCTCAAAAAACCTAAAACTAGAGGTTCCATTGAACCCAGCTAGTCCCCTTCTTGGTATCTTTCCAAAAGATTAAAAACATCAAACCATAGGGAGATAGGCACAACTATATTTTAAATGCCAGCTTGAAATAGCTAAATCTTGGAAATAACCCAAATGCCCATTAACCAATGAATTTGGAAGAAGTGAGTTTCTTTCATATAATGGAGCACTGTCCGCCCTGAGGAAGGGTAAGATTGACATATTTCTAAGTAAACAGAAGCAGCCTGAGATCATGCTTGTAGGTAAAATTATTTGGACACACATTGTTTAAATATCACATTGTTTCTCTTGTGTGAAAAAACAAAAGTAGACATAAAGACCAAGATGTATAATATATATTAGGATATGGGAAGAAAATGTTCAAATGAGAAAGGAAACCAGAGGAAGGAAAGGGGAGAGGAAAGAAAGGACAAAAGAAAAAGACAATAGAAGCACAAAAATGGGAACAAAGCTTTCATAAATAAATAGAGGAAAAGGATCAAAGTGAGGGAAGGAATATGAAAAAGCAGAAGCAAGATATATCATGTATAAGTTCAAATTCCCTGTGATGAATGTTATCCATATCCAAAATGTATCGATAAATGTTTCACTTTAAAAAATGATATGCTGGCTTACAAGACAGACACTAGGTCCTGGGCTGTATCTTCTGAGACAGAATGTGAGAAACCTGCCCATCTGCATTGTAAAGAGCTTCTCAGCATATTTTAGGGACACTAAAACTTGAGAACTCTTTTTAAAAAAATACGGACAACAAATTTAAAACAGAGATAGGGTTGGGGAAATTACCACTGCTTAGTTAAATCCTCCTTTTAAAATGAACAATTCTTTCAGTAAATAATTCATGCAGTTATCACACACATATGTATGCATACACAGAGAGAGTCATGTTAAATTGTCACCTATAGCAAACACACTGAAATATGTAGAAAAAGGCAGAGTTTGGGAATATCAACTTTTCTTTTCTTATTGAAGTATGCTGAATAACTGATTTCTACCACAGAATTCAGAGAATTCTTGTCAAGTGCAACCAACCCATCCTTATCCCACTCCTCCATACATTGCCCTTTCTAGCTTTATTTACTCTTTGAATGAAATGAAACCACTTCGTGCGCCTTGTAGATGTTTGCAAATAGTGTGGCCAGTGTTCCCCCTAGGCAAGAGTCTTTGGAATAGTTTCTGCTTACCTGAGTCTAAATTGATTCTTCTTCGATGATGAGTCTTCCCCAAACTTCCACTTGGTTAGCCCTCCCTTACTGAAAGGCTGTATACTTTTGATCCTTATTTTCTACCCTCGGGTAAGTGCTTGAGTAGTTTGGTATTTCTGCTGCCCTTTGTTTAATTTTGATGAAGGGCTACTGATTAACAGGGTTAAACAGGATGCGCTGATATCTAGGAGGTAATTATCATTTGTTGAGCAACATCTCATACAATGTTGTACAGAAAATAGCTGAGAGCTAGACAACAACATGTGTATAATAAGCTGCTAAAGACTCATTCCTTAATAACTTGGCAGACATGCAGGTCATTTCAACCCAGTACCTTCATTTGCTATCCACTAACATCATCCCTCCAACAGTGCTCGTGGAAACAATTGTTTTAAATGTGCTTTTGAAAGTTGTAATGAATAAAGAGGTACCTAATATTCAGTTTCACTTTTGACAAGAAAATAAGATTTCTAAAATGTTTTCTTCCCTCCTAAATTTCTGTTCTCTGGGCTTAGTAATAGAGACAACTGTGAAAACTAGTACAAGATAAATGGCTTCAGGGTAAAGGAAAATTTGTGAAGGACAAGCAGGAAAAGTGTTCACGCACAGACAGCCTTATTAGACTAAATCTAGAAGACTGATTTATGGCCTACAGCAACAAACCTAATTATTTGCTACAACTCACTTGCTCTCAATTCCTAATGCACTATTTATTTCTAAAATTTTAAATTTACACATAACTGATTATATATCGCATTCACCAGGCCAGCGGTACATATGTACGTCTGTGTGCTAATGTACATACCCATCTGTTTCTCTTTATAACACACCCATTCAACTTCCCTCCGTTATCACACTATGAAGTCTTTAAAGGAAAGATCAGTGCTGGCACATCCTTTAATTCCAGCACTCCGGAAATCTGAAGGATCCTACTTTAGAGTTCAGCCTTTAGTACTTGATGACTTAGTAAGACACTGTCTCAAAGTAAAAAAGTAAGTAAAGAAATATATACATACATACATACATATGTTAAATTATATATACACATATGTACATATAAACATATATGAATATATATGGTGAACCCTTCATTTTAAAACTCAGTCAGTTCCCAAGCCTGGTTGTAACTAAGTCAACAGAGCGGCAATCTGGATGTTTACCTGGGTGCACACTATACATAACTAGAGAGAAATGAATCTTCCATTTACCTAATTAATCCAAGTTGTTCAATGCCAGACCAGTAGTAACTTGAGGATTCCATGTATATTCACTCATTCTGTGGAAGGTTATTTTCTTGTCCCAGTACTTCAGTTTCCCTGTATTTAAAACCTTTAACTCCTAACGCTGATTATGGCTTAAATCAACTCTAAAATCCCATAGAGGAAAATCTCTACTTCAGTGACTTTTGAAAAAGTAATGACATCTAATAAGTATTAATGTTTTTATTTTTAACACAATTTATAGATTCATGTGGATGATGTAAAGATGTACTAATGTATTTATTGGAAGTAAGGATAAAATGTTATGTTTTAATGAACACAATTTACTTAAACCTTTTAATGTACATAATTTACTTAAAAATAACACTATGGTTTGGAATACATTTTCAGGAAGAGTTTTGCTATAAAGTTATTTTCATCAAAAATATATGAAATAAAGAAAAATATTTACAATTTATAGTAAATTGAAATTTATTGAATTATGAATGAAATTATTTTCCCACATGATAACAACTCAGTTTATCTCATTGATATATAAACTTCTATTTTTTCTATCCTTTCATGAAGCTAGACACTAGTGTAAAAACTAATTTTTATTTGCAGTGCTATGCTTGAGGAAAATAGTATTAAATCAGAAAGCTAACATTTAAGTTATTTAAATAGATTATATATCTTCTATCTATTTCAAATAATTATAATCACGGGTATTGCAGAAAATTCCAATTTGATGAGACAAAATTGAAATATATAACATTATACTTAATCTTTGACTTTGTCTCTCACAATATTAACTTCTAATTCTTAAGTGGTTTTTCCTTTCTTATTTCTTTCATAAATCTTTTGTACAAAACAAGTTTTCTACAAATGACTTTTTTATATTCAAATTTGGATATGCATTGTGAAACTAAATTAGGTCTTTTTTCATTGAAACAACTGTATTTTATCTGGGAAACTGGCATTCATTTTATTGAGTTATTCTTAGTAATAATTGTTATGAAGTTTCTTTGTGGGATACAAATAAAAAGCATTTTAATTTCTGCAAGGTAATTAATGATAAAATATTATTAAAAGCCATTTTCACATTATTAGAACAATTTCAGTATACTTATGTAACTAATCATTTTACAGAAGTGAATTCTACAATATGTGACTTGAATATGAAATAGTATTTAGAAACTGATTATTTTATTTATCTTATAAGAACTTTGATTTCTGGATATTGATATTTTGTGTCCTTTAAGCATCAATGAAGGATAATGTCCTTAATAACAACATACTGGATCTGCTGTTGAATAAAATTTTCCATTTTCTCTATCGCTACTGTATGTATTATCTATCCTCCACCCTGCTCCTGATTTTGGTAACTGTGTAGAGACTGTCCAAACTCTAACAGACTGTGTCTGGGAAGCAGAGGTTGTCAGGATTCTATTTCGAACGCAAACAGGCGAAGTGCTGAGCCGAGGAGTGGCAAGGGCTTTCCTCTCTTCCTAGTCTTGATGTAACTATCTCATTTTGGTTTGCCAACTTTGCCTGTATCTTGGTAGTCTTCCTTTAAAATAATTTATAGTTACCAGTTTGAGAGTCCCCTTACTCCTACTGGAAACTTGATAGAGCAAGAAGCTCTAGAGATATAAGGACAGTATGAAATAATATTTTGGTGATGTATTTTTAAAAAGTTCTGGACATGGGAAAGGCAACCCCATGGACAGTGGTGACAAAGGGGCTGCTCTTGTAACATGTCAAAGTTATGTCACCGATTTGTGCTTAAGGGTAACACAGCCATTCTCTGCATTCTTCTGTATAGTTGGAATATGAATGTCACATTATGGAAATTAGAGACAAATTAAAAGACCATAGGAACTCCTCTTTTAAAAACATCAGACAGATTTAAGACACAATTTGAAGAGCATATGGAAAAATTCACACAAGCTCATGGGTTTCTTCGCCACTCTCAAGAGTCCTGTAATCCTTAACTGTGATTATCTCCAAAGAGAAAGCATGATATGATGATTTAGCCTTTATTAAAGCATGGAAGCTTCTTCAGCATTACTATTCATTGTGTTTCTATTTAATTATGGGTAATTATTAATATATTATGTAAAACCAGTATAAAGTACCAAAAAATCACCATGTTAATTCAATAACTATACAGGATACATAAAGCATTGTTTCATTCCTAGAGATTCACTGCCTGGGATTCATTTCATGTTTAAGATATTCCAATTGTTATTTATTTATTTGCTAATGTGAAACATAATCTACTGATTATTCAGTTTATCTTGTTACAGCAAAACATCGAGATTGGGTGGCTTCACCCAACATTTACTGTGTCAGAGTGGCAGAGGCTGAGAATCCATGACCAGAGTTCAGGCAATGCAGTTTCCAGTGAGGGCTCTCCTCCCACCTCACAGACAGCACCTTTGTCACTGTGCCCTCAGCTGGGCTTTGTACACAAGCAAAACTGTTAGTCTTTCTTCTTTGAAAAGGAAACCAGCGTTATCAGTTCAGGTCCACTCTTCTGATGTCATCTCCTTCTAAATAGCTCCCTAAAGGCCCTATTTCCAAATATAATCACATTGAAAGTTAGGCACTCAGTGTATATCGATTTATATGGAAACTAAGACGCAACCTTAACATGTATCTGTTACATGTTTTAAATATGTCTCTTTGCCTTGCAGGATAAATTGAAATTTTTTCATACTGTAGTAATATTTTCTGCTAATCTATCCCTGTTACTTTGATGTATGCTGATGTTTTTCAAATTAGTTTATGCCTTTACCAAACTTGCTGATGCTAAAATATGTTTATTCATAAATAAAGTTCTTTTTTTTTTTTGAGACAGGGTCTCGCTTTGTAGTTCAGGCTGGCCCTGAGCTCACCCTCAAACTCACATCACAGCAATCCTCCTGCCTCTGCCTCCCAAATGCTGGGATTACAGGCATGAGCCACCATGCCCGGCACTGTGGTATGTGGTACTGGTTGCTGCTGGGTGTGAGTCTCCACACCCAGTATGGTATATGGTTACCGGGGATCAAACCAGGGTCACTGCACTTGCAAAGACAGGCGACAGAACCACTGAGCTAACTCCCCAGCCCCATAAATAAAGTTCTTACCTTAGTTTGTCTGTTTAAAAAGAAAGAAGAAAAATACATGTATTAGTAAATTATTTTATGCTTTCACTTAAGAAATATGCAATTTGGATGGTTATATTGGCTCACAGCCACAAACTATCTGTGTATGAATTTTAATTGCATAAAAGTTCAAATTTGTGTGTTGGAAGTAGTTAGAAAGTAGCATTTTATTAAAAAAAATCAAAATAAAACTATTTGGTACATATATAATTCTTATAATACTCACTATACCTCCCCAGGAACACTTTTTTCCTCATCTGGTGTGCGAAAAGATCAATGAGGATCTTTAAATAAAACACTTAAAATCAGGAGTTTGGTCCTTCCTGGCATTTTCTGTGCCATGAAAAATTGCTCTTATCTAATTGCTCAATCTGTAAATTCTGCTAGCACGTATTGCTTTAATAGCCAACATATTTCAAATACAAGAAGAAAGTAAGCAAACATTTTAATCATTAATTATTTCTTTTTAAAGTAACACTGGAAAGAAGCAAACTTAACAGCCACCTGCCATCAAACTATTTTCCTGCTGTGGCCTTGACCATAACTGGCTATTCTGTACATGGACCAGAATATAGGTAAAATATTTTGTTTTGATGTGGCCAAGCCTCTCTTTGCAGTATGCATGACCAAAGTCCATCACAATTCATCCCAATATATCCACCACTCAAAAAATTATACTAGAAATCTCTTCTTCTGGAAAAAGCAAAAAATAGTCAAGCATACAAAGTACTTTGCTTTCAATCTAAAATGCCCCACAGAAGTCTCATATATTCAGAGCAGAGACTTTGAAAGAACGAAGGAATTCCAAGGGCTCTGACGTTATCAATAAATGGATCAACTGATGACTTTAAAATCCCATGGCATTATAGGGCATTCTTGTAATTGAAACTTAGGTGACAGGTGCTAGTGGAGAGAGTCACTGGGGGCTGTGCTGGTGACGACATCCTGTCGCTGGCTTCAGTGGAGCCGTTTCTGTCACCGAACCCTTCCACCGTGACATGTCCACTTTGGAAGCAGCTGGTCTTGGTCTGACACCATGAGCCCAAGGAAAACTTTCCTTTTTAAACTTGGTTTCTTAAAGATATTTTTAAGAGAATATTTTCAACTGTAATGAATTAAGAGATGCCTCAGAATTGAGTAAGTGCAAAGCTGGGTGTGCTGTTGAGGCTACTTCTGGAAGTCACTGGCATGTGGGACAGCAATGAGGTGGTGACCTTTCTTGATTGTGAGGGCCCCACACAGTAGGGTAAGTGTCAGGATAGAACCACACATTTATCCATCTTAATAATAAGGCATGGGTATTCAAATGGCCTTGACCCATGCAATAGGCTTCATATATCACATACTTTTTATATCTTTGTTTTCTTTCCTACTGACTATGCAGCAAGTGGTTTTAAAACTTCAGAAATCTATGTTAGAGATTCCAAAGCAAGTTGATAAGCAGGTCATAGCTGGTTTATGATCAGTAACTCACACAGTCAATGCCATTCACCATCGCATTCCATGTTCCTTAGAGAGTTTGAAATCACCTATCATAAAAGTCAATGGAATAAGCAGAAATCATGAAAGATAGCACATAGCACTGCTCCACTACAGGATCTCACTAGCATTTTTCTCAGCCCATCAAACTGAAAAGACAGAAACATGTGTATCATTTATCCCTCTGCTACAATATATTTCTTTTCTCACTTTCCTATATCTGCTGATGGTACCATTATTTTTCTTCTAAATCATCCCTGCTAGAAAATAATCTGTGCATATGTCTTAACTCTTTCTTCTGTTTAGGTTTCACACATCATTAAACTCCATCTTCACTGGACTAAACACTATAAGGAGTTTCTACTTTTATTTCATTACTAAGTTACCCCGCCAACTTTCTCTCCTCTCCTCTCCTCTCCCCAACTTTCTCTCCTCATCCCTTACTTTAACTTTTAAGGGAAAATCTTAAAACAGAACTGAAGCAGGACTCACTGGAACCTCCAACATCTCGCCTGGCAGATAGTTTTTCCAAGGTACACCCTCACTACATGCTCATCTTGATCACAGCCCAACAACCAAATAATAACCTGCATTTGAATAGTGAATTTTAACATCTAAGAGAAACCCAGAGTGGGAAAAGATAATTTGTCATTTGTTGCT
>PVIR01033258.1:0-17703 GCA_004026965.1 Petromus typicus | reverse complement strand
TACATATCGCATCTTTTCTCTGGTATGAGAAAATGAAGATGTAAATGAGTCCCAGCATTGTATGTTATATATTGTGAAATAGAAAATGCTCAATGTAAAATAAGGTGAAAGGGGACAATGTTGAGATTGTAACAAAAAAGTAAGGAAACAAATTTTATGTATATGGGGGGGTGGTAGGGTGGGTGGGGCTATGGGAAAAAATGAGAATTAAGTTGTGTTTTATACTGGTACAAATCCCCATTATGGAGTGCAATCATGATGTGTATATTTAATGTACCAATAAAGATTTAAAAAAATCACTTTCCCAAGTCATGGGGTAGAATGTGAGAATACAGTAGACACAACAGCACATTCAGCAAGAGTCACAGTAATTGTAGTAGTTTTGGAGATGCCTTGGAGTGGTTGCACTCCTGGAGATCAGTTCAACTCAGCTACTTCTATAAAATTTTTATTTATTTTTGACACAAGTACAGATGTGGATCAATGGAAAAGAATACTGAGAGCAGAAAAAAGTGGAAATTTGAGCTATTTGACTTAATCAAAGGAGTTGGAAGCATGCATTGGAGGAAAGATAGACTCTTTAATGAATGGTGCTGGAAAGATTGGTCAATCTAGATAAATACTAAGAATCAAAACTTGATTTAACTTCTTAATATATATTATATATAATATAATATGTACATATATATATACAGATATATGTATTATTTTATAAATTGTTATATTCTGCTTATACACATTCTACATTATTCTGACATTAAATTAGTTATTACAATTTTTATCCAATCTTTATGATCTTACACTTCTCAGTTTGACTTTTATTAGCTTTTCAGTACTAAGTCTGATATAAAATTAGCAACATCAAAGAAAAGCATACAAATTAATAAATATCAACATGAAACTCAAAATTTCCTGTCTACATTAGCTGTGATGCTTCTTTCTTGCCTCTTCTTGGTACCCATCTACCCCCAAAGTCAGTGGGAAAGAGCTTCAGTTTTTGTGAAAATAGAACATAAGCCTTCAGAGTAATAACACTAGATCATTTCTGATGTACATTTGTCAACTTCTGGAACAAAGCAAATGTTACACAGAAAAAGCATAATTACATATATTTCAGTGACTTGGTGAAAATTCAAGGAATTTGATTTTCTGAAGGGAAATTACCATAAATGGACATTTACTGTCTTTCTCACCTGGATGTGAACCACCTGGTCATTCGTTTCTCAGTGCTCATTAGCACTAAAGGGCACACTGTGGCATAGCCATTGCCCATGAGCATCTGGGTACAATGATGAAATGGGTCATTGTCCCACAATATTCCAGAGGACAAGAAGGCAGTGCAGTCCAAAACATACATGAGCATAAAGAAACCCATGAGTAGCAGTATGGTCCTGGTTGCCTTTTCTTCTGGAGCTAATTGTGTAGGAAGACTGGTGCTATGAAGATGCTGGAACTGCCTCTTGTGCCTGCACAGCAGAGTCACCATGTATCCACTGGAGAGACCCATCACGCCTATAAAGCAGATATCCTGAATATTCGCAAATGACAAAAACATGTACCTGAAAAAGTAACTCATGGGCCACTGAGAACAGGATTCAGTGACAAACATGAGATTGTATGAGGTCACATTGGGGGTGGCACCCATGGAGATTAAGAAGCGACCATTCAGAAGCATATTGAAGATCCATGAAAAGACAAGGCAACATGGGTACTGATGTGTGGACCTCTGTTTGAACTTTGCCAACCAAGAGTTTCTGGGGCTGAGTGTGATGGCCTGGAGAACACTCAGCAGGCAGGTGGTGCAAACTGAGAGGTTCCTCATTAATCTGTACACATAGATAATTAATTTACAGACGAGGTCACTACCCCAACCCTGAAATTCAAAAGTATCTGCAGTTATGAAGATCACAGTTACCAGCATCACCAGGTGGACTAGGGCCAACTGCCCAATAGTCAGGTCAAGGGGCTTGGGCCTGTGCTTGAGAAGAAATGTGAGGACATGGAACAGAAGCAGGACAGTGTTGGCTGTGATCCCAATGGTGATTTCAAAGAAAACTGTGTTTCTTATGTCAGAAAGGCTGGAAATTTTTCTCTTTTTGTTCACCTTGGTAAAGAAAAACAATAAATGTTTGAGGAGAAAAGGAATGAAAATTCTTTATCACAAATATCACCATGATCATTTGTCTCACCAATATTGCCGTCATCAAGATGCGTGGATCCTCCCTCCCATCCTTTCCCCTCAGAACTCAGCTCCATCTTCTCCCAAGAGCACTGCTGTCCTCTCCTCCACCCCAGCACTTCCCAGCAATGGCTGGATGATGTGTTTTAGTTTTGGCTCCCTCACCGCTTCTGACAGGAAACTCTCACGTAGCATGCAAGATATTTCCTTTTTTTGTCTCAATTTTTACAAGATCAGATTAAGATTTTATGGGTGTTTCTATTTGCAGAAAGTTCTGAGTATGTAGTAAGGGTTCTGCAATTTTTTTTTTTTTTACTTTTTGGGAAATGGTCCCCCCCCCTTTTTTTAAATTGAAATCTTTATTGGTACATTACATATACACGTCATGATTGCACTCAACTATGAGAATTGTACCAGTATATGATACAACTTAATTCTCATTTTTTCCCATAGCCCTACCCACCCTACCACCCCCTATATACATAAACTTTGTTTTCTTTCTTTTTTGTTGTAATCTCGTTATTTTTTCTCCTTCACCCTATTTTGCCTTGAGTATTTTCTATTTCACAATATATAACATACAATTCTAGAACTCATTTACATCTTTATTTTCTCATACCAGAGAAAAGATGAGATATTTACTTATTTGTGACCTATTTATTTCACTTATGAGGATATCCTCAAGGTATGTCCCTTTAAGTATAAATGATTCAAACTTATAATTTTTTATGGCAGAGTAATACTCCATTCTGTAGAAGAACCACAGCTTTCTTATCCAGTCTCCAGTTGACGGACACTTGGGTTCCTTCCAAGATGTAGCAATCACAAACTGAGCTGCTATAAACATGGGTGCACATATGTCACTCTGATATGAGTCTTTTAATTCTTGTGTGTATATACCTATCAGGGCAATGGCTGGTTCAAATGGGACCTCCAATTCTAGCTTTTTGAGGAATCTCCAAACTGATCTCCACAGGGGTTGTACGAGTCTACAGTCCCACCAACAGTGGAGAAGGGTTCCTTCTTCTCTGCAGCCTTACCAACATTTGTTGCTGGCTATTTTTGAAATGGCAGCCATTCTATGTGGAGTGAGATGAAATCTCAGTGTTGTTTTCATCTGCATCTCTCGAATGACTAATAATGTTGAGCATTTCTTCATATACTTCTTAGCTGCTCTTATTTCTTCCTCTGAAAAGTATCTGTTCATTTCAGATGGCTATTTTTGAATTGGGTCTTTAATTTGGGTGGGCTGATTTTTTTGAGCTCTTTATATATTCTAGATAGTAACCCCTAATGTTTGAGGAACAGCTGGTAAAGATTTTTTCCCACATTGTTGGTTGCCTTTTTGCTCTGTTGGTGGTTTCCTTTGCTGTGCAGAAGCTTTTTAAAAGAATGAGGTCCCATTTGCTGATTTCTTCTGCCAATTCCTGTGCTATAGAGGTTTTGTTCAAGAAGTCTTTCCCTAAGCCAATGTCTTCAAGAGTTTTATCTAACCTGTTTTGCAGCAGGTTTAGAGTACAATTTTAAGAAAAAGTTATGCAAAAAAGATTTGCTGAGTATGTAGTAAGAGTTCTACAATTTTAAGAAAAAGTTATTTAAAAAAGATTTGCTCATAAAATACACAGAAATAAGGGCCGGGGATTTAGCTCAGTGGTTTGGGTGCCTGTCTTGCAAGTGCAAGGGCCTGGGTTCGATTCCTGGTAGCCATATACTGCATTACTAGGCATGAAGACTCATGCCCACCAGCAATCAATACCATATACCACAATGCTGGGTGTGGTGGCTCACACCTGTAATCCCAGCACTGGGGAGGCAGGGGCAGGAGGACTGCTGTGAGTCTGAGGCTGAGCTCAGGGCCAGCTTCAACTACAAAGTGAGACCCTGTCTCAAAAAATAAAAAAATGGAAATAAGCTCCTCAAAGCAAAATTACTAGGAAAGCCTAAACAATTACTTTCCTTCAGTGCTATCTTTATTCTGGTTTATTGTCATGAAAAATGTTCGGAGAGAATAACATTGCTCAGTAGGTCCCACAGACAAGTGACTGCAATGTACGTGTCTGGTCTGACATTTCTCCAACCTAGCATTGAAAATCAGTTACCACATCTGAGTTTCTTGATCTGTAAATGTAGGTAATTATATCACCTTTTTCCTTGAGATGTTACATGTTTTTCTGTACCAAACATGACATGGGAATGGGATGTTAGTTGTTGTAAGTATTATTGTATAGTTTCCTCATACACATAACCTGAGAAATTTGATACAATATGTAAAATAATTCACCAGTGCTGCACCAAAGAGAGTGAGGAAAAATGAATACAAAATTGCCAGACTCTTATTATCTGCTAATAACACACAAAATATTAAAAAGGCTGATTTGGAATTTTGTACATAGTACAGTGTATATGTTTTAAAAGTCCTACAGGCAAACTCATTCTCAGCCATCAACTTGCAGATATTAATATCGAGACCACACATTCCAGATTCCTTTCCACTCCATCAGGGGCATGTGGAAAGACAATAGTAAAAACAACTATATTTCAAGGAAAGTGTGACGATTCTTTTCTAAGATTTTAATTAAATGAACAGGTAAAATTTCAGCTTCACCATTAGTCCAAAATGTTACCCTATCCTCAAGAGAGGAAGGACATTTCTGTAAAGTTATGGGATCAAGTATAAATTTTATAAGTAAGATAATGGTGATAACTGACTCACAGAGTGTCTCCTGTGTGATGCAGCTATGTCCTGTAAATGGAGTCTTTATAGAGGTACAATTTGAGACTCCTGACATGATAACATGGGTGCAGGCACATATTCTCACAGGTTTATCATCTGAACATCATGGACTGAGACCAGATTTTAACAGATATCCAGGAAATATGCTGGAGACCAACCTGAAATATTGATGCACCATGAACTCATGTTCACACTGAAGTCACACTGAAGAACACAGAGGCAAATGAATACTTGGTCTAAATCCTATGGAAATTTTGACAGAAATTTCCTAGTAAGATTTAGAAAAAAAATCCTGATAAAAGAAAGTGACACAGTTTTCTTCATCCCTACAGTCAGAAAATTAAACTATATTTTTGTTCTATGCTAAAGGGCGACATCAAAAGTGCTCATCTGACTCTCTGACCCTTACATATCAGTGCACATAGTCCTCTATGGTCTCTTTGGTCATTCATGTCCTCATAAATGACAGACTCTTATTTCTTGACATCTATTTCATATAAATATACAATATAGCCTGGTAACATTTGAAAGTAATAACATTGATTTGGTTCACAGCAATATTTAAAGATAATACTTTAAAACAGTTACCTGAAAAAACAGAATATAAATTATTATTATTATTATTATTATTATTATTATTGAGACAGCGTCTCGCTTTGTAGTTCAGGCTGGCCCTGTGCTCAGCCTCAAACTCACATCAAAGCAATCCTCCTGCCTCTGCCTCCCGAGTGCTGGGATTACAGGCGTGAGCCACCACGCCCGGCTCTGTGGTATGTGGTACTGGTTGCTGCTGTTGTGAGTCTCCACACCCAGTATTGTTATGTGGTTTCCGGGGATCGAACCTGGGTCCTTGCACTTGCAAGACAGGCGCTGGAACCACTGAGCTATATCCCCGGCCCCAGAATATAAATTATTAACTTGCCTCTTCTATTAGTACCTCAAATCTGAGGCATACTTTAAGTTATGTTTCTAAAATAGAGTTTGGTTTAGATCCTTGCAAAACTAGCCATAAATTGAGCGACAGACATGCAATATTTTCAGCATTTCTTAGAGAGCTCTGGTCCTACAAGCATGGAGGACCGAGGTGGGAGATGAGTGCAGTTGGCCTACATTTACTCAGTATTCAGGCTGTCAGGGCTCTTCTGGGTTCTTCCTAGACACCAGCAAAGCTTTCTTAGGGCAAAAGAATGATCTCCTTTTCCACAGGAAATGCTTAATCAAAAAGTGCTGCACAAATGACCACCAGCGTGCAGGTGGATGGATGGTCCGAGCTCTCCGCACAGCTTCTGTGAGTGCGCAGCTCTGGGAGGAAGGAGAGGGAACCCGAGAGCCATCTGGGTTCATGGGTCACAGCTGTAGCTTTGTTAAAAAGAAGCAACATTGTTTTTCTGCCAGTTTAAAAGTTGCTGATGTATACATCATGTTTGTCATTTACTCATAGCTGTTTACAAAGCTATTTTGTTTATGTCTTTTTTCTTAAAAGGTGGAGAAGATAATGACTATTCCAAGTTTAAAAAATGAAGGAAAATCCCAGAGTTTCCTGATTACAAATATGAAGTGCTCATCCCTCAGAAATACTCGTAGCCAGGTGAGACTCTCCCGTCACTCTAGATAGAAGGAATGACAGTCTTGTGTTTTGTAAATAAGCTTTCAGATACATTTTTCTTCATGTCTTTGAATTATTTTAATAACAAAGAAGAATAGTTAACCTTTATCTGCTGGTAAAGATACTCACACAGTGTGGAATGTATCTAACGTGTACACACAGGTCAGAGTAGAGCAAAATACTTAGTTCTAAATCTTTCCTCTATTTGAAAGGTTCTGGAATTTCCTCTATGAATCAAACTGCAAGAAATATTTTTAAAATGAAGAAAAATAAAGAAAATATTCATGGAGCATATTTTTTCCTCTCAACAAATTCTATAAAGTTATATTCTAAGATCTTCACTAGAAACATAAGAACAATCACCAGAATCATCCACCTGTTGTACGTTCCATGGGATTCCAGTGTTCATGACTATCTGACCTGCAGCTTCCTAACAGGTGGAGCACACGCCTCAGTGCTGGCCCTGTTTGCATGAAATCTGTGAATTGAAGACAGCGTCAGGCGAGCTCCAAGAGAAAATGCTCACCCAGATGTTTCGCACACAAGTTAAAGGATCTTTCAGAGATGATGCTTTAAACTAACAACTTCTTTGCATGCTGCATACAAATTTATTCACATGTTTAATTAGGGTATACAGATGAGAGAAGAGAAACAGCCTGTATCATGAAAAACCATGTGGAAATTTATCTCTTTCATAAGGGGTATAAATACAAATATAAAAGCTGCAGACTAAAATGATGATATCTTCCCTGAGAAATGATACAGCAAATAAAGTATTAGTGTAGAGTAATGAACATATGCTTAAAGTTAATTCAGAATTTTGTATGAAAAATATACTAATTTTATGAGTCACAAATTAAGCTCTACTTCTTCAAATGTGAGTCTACAGAAAACTCAGAATGGAACCCACTGGCCTCCTCCTGTAGCTGCCTCTGACTGTGTCTGTAGAGAGTCACTTACCCATGCGGACATGATGGGTGTCTAATGCTCCCAAGAAGACCCTGCACAGCCTTAACAGAAGCAGGTCATTAGCTCAGCTCTCCGCAGATGTACCATGTTAGAATCTCTAGAAAGGTGACAAGATCCCACAGGGGAGGATGGAACTAGAGTCCTCAGTGGAGCACTTCACCTCTCCCCGGGTTTCCTGCCCTTGCTTTGGATGACAGCCATCTGGGGACAGCTGTGCTCAAACTTTCCTCAAACTTCTCTTGGCACATCTGTGTGAGGGGTCAGAGTGGTCACATGAAACATGGCATCAACTCCCAGCACTGTGTTCTCTCCTTTTGAAACTAAGTTCAGATAGGTCCTAAAGCCTTGAAGATTGATCTAAACCCATGGCAGGCCCTTCTAGTGTGAGTGGGAGATTCCTGCTGCCTCCCAAGAGTTCACAGTGGCCCTGTGGCTCCTCTAGCTATGAAGTGTGAAAGGTGCACTCCGCTTTTGTTTGTTCTCACATGGAACACTTGTTTACCCTGGATTGCTGGCTGTGAATTTTGTGTGTTTCAGGATTTCAAACTTCTTAGCCTAAAGTTTCAAGTTGGAGTTAAGTTTTTATGTGAATTTTAATAGAAATAAAAAATAGAACACTAAATGCAGAAGAGGAGGCTGTGGGTGGAGGTGATCACAGACTCAGGAACATAAGGGAAATTGAGGCAGATTCAGAGCTGAACTCAGAGCTGTGTAGATGCTGAGTGTTCAGCCCCATCCACACCAGTGGAGGTAAGAGATGCTCACACTTTCTTATAATTAAAAATGTAATATGATATACAAAACTGTGCACTGAATTATGGGATATGTAATGAAACGGTACATTATGCCCTATAGTGAAAAGAAAACACAAGTTTTATCTAGACAGCAGATGTCACTGGTTTTGAAACTGGAAGCCAGTAGTTTAAAACAAGTATTTCCAACAGAATAAATATGAATACAGATATAATTCATGAAGCTTGGGTTTTCTTTCCTTCTGGAAGTAGATAGAAGTTTAGAAGGCATTCATTGGCAATAGGAAAAATGACTGTAATGTTGCAATAAAATTTTTCACATGGACTGGTCAGTGGATGACTGGACACAACAAAAGATTTGTTTAACAACTTCACACAGCTAGCAAATGTCAAAACTCAAGAAAGGAGTGTGAAAAATGTTTCAATGTAAAACTCATACAGCTTAGTCAGCTTTCTAGTATGTGTCATTAGAGACACAGAAAGAAAGAAAATGAAGAATACATTCTTTGAAAAGGTCAGAAAAAGCTTTTCCACATTATATTGTATCAACCAAGAATCTGAATGATTTCTACGTTAAAAAAAAAGAGAGAGAGAAAAAATCATGCCTCAGCTTGTCAGGTTGAAATTTTTGATACATCAAATAAAAATATTACGAACTCCTAATACATTATAACAGTGAAAAGATTTGTTCACATTATAGTATCAGAAATAATTAAAATTAATAAATAAAACAATATCCAATATGGTAAAATATTTTCTTCTATACATATTTATTAGCAGTGAAAATAGTTTTGAAAGATAAGACTAATAATACCACAAAAATCTCATATTCATTCAAGACAACTACTTGAGGAAAATAAGTATAGAGTGTTGTGGAAACTTCTGCCTCCTAGTAGTAGCCTATAATTGTACAAGCCACTTCTCCTCCCTCAAAAGAGTTTGACTGCTTTACAATGCAAGTGGTCTAATCAATTAAGTTGATTTCCAGACAAAAATCAACTGACAACAGCTACATTCTTCTCTCAATTAACTGTTTTATCTCTTGCACAAAGACATGTTTGTACCCTGATTCTATAGCCCTGCCTGCTTGAGACTTACCAGCAGGCGTCTCAAGCCCTACCCAGTTTCTTCCTTCACATGGATAAATGAAGAAAAGCTGAATGTTCTGGGACTTCTTTGTCTTTGTTGCCTAGAGCAGCTTAGATCAGCCCAAAATTGTTGCTCTTAATTCTCTGTGTCTATGTTTCTTTTGATTCCTACTATCCTCTCTCATGGATGTTGTACTGGCTTGCAGGAGACCAGGGACACTGCAGAGGTTTCTGGAAACTCTTTCTCTCTCCATATTTGGGGAACTTTAAGTCCATTTCCTGAAAACCATTTATGAAAAACCTACCCACGGCTTCAAACTGACTGGAGAAAAACAAAGCTTTTCCTCCAAAATCAGGAATAAGGCAAGGAGGTCCGCTACCACTTCTGTATTTAATGTAGTGCTCAAAACATTAGCTATTGGACAAGAGGATATTGGGTGTGTGTGGCTTGGTATGGCTGTAGACCTATCTCATTCATCACATATAATTAATTTTGTAGCAATCCCTTTTCTGAAAATATTTTCTTCTTAATGTCTTCTATTTCTTTTGCAAACTTTTCAATGTGCAAAATAATTGTGCATTTCTATGCACTACTCTGTGGTGTTTTGAACCTTGTGTACTTTGGAGAAAAACTGAGTTCAGACGTTGAAACATCTGATACCTACCAACTCATCTCTTTTTCTGTACTGGAAATATTAATGATTGTTCTTTAAATATTTTAAAATCCTTATTATTAACTCTGGTAAAAAACCATCTTAAACATTCTTAATTTACATTCTCAAAATCCCATTAAAAATTCCCTGCATCAGAGGAGACGGTGAGCATTGTTCATGTTTCTGAGCATATTCAAATCTCTCCTTTTGAGAAACATCTGGTCAGGTTCATTGCCCAGTTAGAACTGTGAGTAGTTTAGCATCTTAAACATTATGCATAATCATAAAATATGCAATATGTATTGCAACTATTATCTCCAAATCTTTGGGTTTGGTGTGTGTATGCTGCTATTTATTTTGCTGTGAAGAGTTTTGCTTGGATGTAATTCCACTTATCAAGCCCGTTTTTGTTACCCATACTTCTGGAGCCCTGTATAGGAAATCACTGTCAAGAGTACTTTTAGATTCATCAGTGGTATATTTGCAGTTTCATGGTTTATGTTTAAGCCTATACTGAGTTGATCTTTGTACATGATGTGACATAACAATGCAATTCCGTTATTTAAATCACACATTTTCTCACTTTGAAATCCAATCATTTCTAAAGGAAAATGCATCACTACATATCCAAGGTAGAGAATGACTAGATTTAGTGTCACTCGTGTAAATGGTGACCCCACCCCTCATCTTCATAAGGAGCGTGATTTGTGCTGTCACTCAGGTCTCATGGCCCATGTGCTGTTGAAATTCCATGACTTTCCTTTCACACCAGATTTGTGTCAATTGTAGAGGTTATCCATGGGCCTAATAGACTATCAATTAGGTTAATAGTTGGTTGAAAGTATTTCTTCCTATCTGGATGTGAAAATAGGAGAGTTTCATACAGACTACCCTGGTTTATCAGGGACAGGTTGTCTATTAACATTGCAAAAGTGAAGGAGTAACATTTTCAGACACAGAAGATGCTAGTGCTCTGGGAAAAATGCTGAAAGTGTCCTGTGTGCATTCTGCATTGCTTCTAATGTTCTTTCTTATATTGAGATGGTCTCACTTTGTAGGTCAGGTTGGCCCTGAGCTCAGCCTTGAACTCACAGCAATCCTCCTGCCTCTGCCTCCTGAGTGCTGGGATTACAGGTGTGGGCCACTATGCCCAGCACTGTGAGATGTGGTACTGATTGCTGGTGAGTGTGAGTCACCCTGCCCAGTACTGTTGTATGTGGTTACCAGGGATCAAAACCAGGCCCCTGAGCTTGCAAGACAGGCACCTGAATTACTGAGCTAAATTCCTGGCCTGCTTTTAATGTTCTTATATCAAAACAATTTTAAATTAATGAATTTAAAGTATGTAATACAAGCATAAAGAACTAAATATTTAATTTTATGCTACTTTCTGCTTCATTACTTGGCTTGATTTTTATATGTTATATATATCACTTTATACATGTAAACATAAGTATATGTTTTACAGATTTTCATAAATGTATATAAAATTTTAAATGGATAATTAAAAATATTACTTTTTAATAACTTTCTGGTATCTTTAAATGATATCTAGTGAATTAATACTGTAATAAATTGACTTTATAAAATTTGTAGTGTTTTCTAACATTGTATGTATGCACATAGCCAATATTAAACTGATATTTCATAAAATATCAGTTATATTCTGTGAACACACATTATACATTATGTATACAATATTAAATTATTTTAAATGATCACTATATTTTGAAGGATGTATGTTATCATTCTCACACTTTTTTAAGTTGTGGAAAGAATCCATGATATAAAGTTAACATGAAAATGAAAAGTATATGAATTGATAGTATGCATTGTTTGTGTCATTACTTCTTCCCACTTTCCATCCTGGTCGATCCCCACAACACTGACAATGTACACCTTGTTCTTTAGTTTGACACTTGGCAAAATCTCCAGTTTTTCTAAATACAATTAGAGCAGGAGCTGTTGATCCTTCAAAGAGTTTTATATCATTTAATATTTCCTTGAGTAAGACCCAAGACCTACATTTATGTGAACTTCCAAGATTGGCTTACACTGGTCACCCACAGAATTGGATGAGGAAGATTCCAGAGGGTCCATCTGCACACTGCAGACTGAAGGACTGAGCTGAGCTCACTGCAGCTCCTGGGTGAGTCCATCTCAAGAGGTCACTCAGTTTGCTGCACTGAGAGGCTGAAGAGCCTGTTCGGGAAGAGTGAGGATGAGAGTCCGCACTGGAATTCAAGAAATGATGGATGAAGTAAGGTTGAAGAGTAGACTTCTCCGGAGAAACAGAAGCAGATCTGTCCTTCCTCATTTCCTTTTTCTGACACTCAGACCATGAGCTGCCCTAGGTCGGGTCTTCTACATCGTAGAGTGTGGATTTGCTGAGGCCATTTAATTCAGCTTCTTTTAACTAATTTCTCAAGTTGGCAAAATCAGAAAACCATCAGAGGTTACAATGCTGAATTATCTCATCTATTGTCACCAACATACAGCAACTTCAGTATGTTTAACAGAAAAGTTGAACTACATATATTTCAGTGATCTGAATGATTTGAATTCTTTGAACATCTAAAGGAAAATGTCCATCACTGAACATTTGAAGACTTAGTCTTTCCACCCAGATGTTAAGCACATGATCATTCGTTTCTCAGTGCTTATTAGCACTAAAGGACAGATCATGGCATAGCCATTGCCCACAAGCATCTGGACACAAAAATACACCACGTCATTATCCCACAGTATTACAAGGGAGGAGAAAGTGAGACAGTCCAAAAAGTACATTAGCATGAAGACCCCCATGAGCACGAGAATTGTCCAGGTGGCCCTTTGTTCAGGGGATGATTTTGTAGAAAGGCTGGTGCTGTGAAGATGCTGTAACTGTCTTTTGTGCCTGTACAACAGAGTCACCATGTATCCGCTGGAGAGACCCATCAGCCCAATAAAAGAGATATCTTGAATATTCGCCAGAGAAAAAAATATGTACCTGAATGAGTAACTAATGGGCCACTGAGAGCAGGATTCAGTGACAAACATGAGACTGTGTGAGGTCACATTGGGGGTGGCACCAATGGAGACTAAGAAGAGACCATTCAGAAGCATATTGAAGACCCACAGAAAAACAAGGCAACATTGGTAGTAATGTGAGGATTTATGTTTGAACTTTGCCAACCAAGAGTTTCTGGGGCTGAGTGTGATGGCTTGGAGGACACTCAGCAGGCAGGTGGTAGAGATGGAGAGGGCCCTCATCACCCTGTACACATAGACAACTGATTTACACAACAAGTCATTCCTCCACTTTTGCAACCAAAATGTGTCTGTTGCTATGATGCCCATAGTTACCAGAAGCATCAGGTGGACTAGGGCCAACTGCCCAACAGTTAGGTCCAGAGGCTTGTGCTTGTGCTTGAGAAGAAATATAAGTATGTGGAACAGAAGCAGGACAGCGTTGGCTGTGATTCCAATGGTGATTTCGAGGAAAATTGTGTTTCTTACATTAGTATAACTGGAGATTCTTCTCTTTGTATTCATCTTCATGGAGTTAAATAAGAAAAAAACACCTAAAATGAAAAATAAGAAAAATCATTACTAATATCACCACCATTATCAGTCCGCCCACACTACACACTCATCAGAGCACGTGTCCTTTTCCCTCTCAGAACTCTGGTTCACCTGGGTGCACCTCACAGGCTGCTGGATACAGCCCTGTCCTCTGTCCTGTCCCAAACCTTCGCTATGGCTGTGGACTGTGAGTCCCACTTCCGGGCTCCCACAGTACTTCCGTGAGAAAACTGTCATATGTCTGGAAGATATTAACTTGTTTTTCTCCTCAATATTCACTTTCAAAATCAGGCACAGTGTTTTATCTGACACTGTAGTAAGGGTCCTCTTTTTTTCTATAATGACAGAGGAAAAATGTACCAATAAATTATTCAATGAAAAAATAAAATAAAATAAAATGCAATAAAAAATTTGCCCATATCTGGAAATAAGATTCTCCCAAGCAGTAATTGTCTGCTGCACAAGAGTATATTATATCTGTGGTCTGGTTTATGGGCAGGTAAATATTCAAAGTGAAAAACTTTGCTGAGCACGTTCTGAAGCCAAATTAATTTGCTTTACTTCCATGATAAGACGTGTGTCAAATGCAGAATTTCAAGTTAATTATTCTGTAAGAGCAACAGGTATGTGACCTGTGAAATGTGGAGAACTGTCTTGCTTATTTCTTGGAGATATGTGTAGAAATGCATCAAGCATAAACAGAACCATAGGAATGAAATATCAGGTACTAGGGTCATTTTAAAATAATTTTTAAAAATTCAAATCTTTATTGGTACATTACATATACACATCATGATTGCACTCAATAGTGAGAATTTGTACCATTATATGACACAACTTAATTCTCATTTTTTCCCATAGCCCTACCCACCCTACCAACCCCCCCATGTACATAAACTTTGTTTCCTTTCTTTTTTGTTACAATCTCATTATTTTTTCCCTTCACCCTATTTCATTTTGAGTATTTTCTATTTCACAATGTATAATATACAATTCTAGAACTCATTTACATCTTTATTTTATATAGTTCTTCTAAATGTAGCTTGAAAATTTAATACAGTCTATAATCCATTTTACCTTTATCCAAGCCTAAATGAGTGAGGAGAAATGAATGCAAAAATAGTAAACCTTTAATAATATCTGTGTATGAGACATTAGAAATTATAAATGATTTTTTAATCTGCCAAAACTGCACAGCTCCTAAAGTCAGAACTCACAGCAGAAGCCTTGGAATAGTCAGCACATTAATTTTCATTACTATGAGGATCATGAATTCCAAAATTCTTTTCACTCCTTCCTAAGCTCATGGAAAGGGAATTGTAAATGCTCCCATATTTTAAGGAAGGAGTGAAGATTGTCTCTTATGCTTTTTATTAGATGAGTGGAAAATATTTCAGTTTGGAGGTGGTTTGCCATGAGCTCAAGTGTTATGTCTTCCTCAGCAAGAAACCATTTCTTCGTAAAGTGTTTATCTTATCTAAGAGAACTTGTGATAATCAACCTTCAAATTATCTTCAGGTGCATTGTAGATATTTGTCTTTTAAAATTTGAAAATTATTTTATGGGTACACCTTTAATATACAGAATGATCACATTCCTGATAGGAAATGTGCACCTGCCTTTTATATATCTTGATTTTTCTTTTTTCTGATTACACTGTTCCTTTCAATTTTTTCCCCTCTCTATTTCCAAAAGCTTTGTTTCCAATTTCCTTCCACTCTCTTTTCTTCTCTTCCCTTCCTCCTTCCAAATTCTCACATTCCCCTTCCCATTTGACCGTTTTATTCCTACATCCCAAAATCTATCATCAATTTGGTCCTTATTTACCCTTTCAGTTTGTCACAAAAGAGTGTCCCCTCTACAGCTATTTTGAGTAAGTTACAAAACACAATCTGAAAATATTTTAAAAGAATAGATTAAATTGGTACACAGGAAAACAAAATAATATGTTAAAGAGTTGCACAGAAGAATAAAATTATATCATAAACTCGTGTTGTTCCTGCAAGATTTTGGCTTATTTTAATTCTGTTTTTAGATAACCTTTAAAACTGTGTAAGTAGCATGATTGAATCATCTGCAAATTGAAAGATAGGCTAAACTATTTTCAGCATTGCTATTCGTTAGAGAACTATAGTTCTAACAACATGGCGGACTGAGGAGGAAGGTGTGCGCAGGTGGCCTGAGTTTACTCAGCATTCAGGCTGTCACGGTCATCCTGGCTCCTTACCAGATGCTGACAAAGCTTCCTTAGAGGAGCAGAGTGATCTCCTTTCTCCATGGCATTAATAAAAGAAAGTACTGTGCCTGTGAGCTCCTGCTTTTTAAAATTAGCTCCTGTGAAGCATCAGAAAGACAACAGAAAACAAAATCAACCACACAGCCATCTCCAAATTGTGTGGATCACACACAACTGTATTAGCAAAATAGCATTCACATATGTTCGTCTTATGTTTGTTATAAATGTTTTAAAGAAATGGATCTCGCTACTTCTGTACTAATATGTTATTAGAAAATACATTCTGGAGAATGTGACACCTGAACACAGGCCAACAACATTGGTGTGGTGGTGCGTCCCTGCCAGCCATGCCTCTTCCTGGCCATGTGGAGTATTTCACCCGCCAGGCACAGCACAGAGACTGACCAGGGGACAGGAAAGCAGCCCCTTCCATCCAAACGATGATCTAGATCTGATCTAATGCCCCCACTGAGGAAGTACTCACTGTAGACAAGGTGTTGTCTGGCAGATACTGAGACCAGGGACAATCCTGGCCCCTGGCATCCTCAGATGAATCAGAAACTAGTGAGGAAAACTAGGACCTTGAACCTGAGCTAGAAGAGCCCTGGAGAGGGTGGGAGGGAGGGAGGGAAGGCTTCAGTGACTCTGCCAGACTTGGGCACCGAGGGCCTGGCAGGAAGACAGATGACAGGGTGAGACAAAGTGCTACCCATTCAATTTCCCACAGGTACATGAACATAATCTGTACATCACACTGAGTTAGACAGTGTAATAATCCAACTGATGTCCAGAACCTAGTCCTGCATCTCACGATCATAAAGAGCAGATCTGGACTTCTGTTTATGTCTTTCACACTTCACCTTCACCATGATGAGCATCAATATTGTCCTTAGCTCTTAAGAAAGGTAAAAAGAAAGAAAGCCTGTGAGGGGAGATGACCATGAGCAGAGATGTGGGCAGGTGCAGGAGAAGGTGGGTCTTCATGCTCTGGCTCTTGGTAGAATTCTAGCTGGACAGCTACAGAGAGAGGGCGGGGAATCAGCAGACACAGCAGGAAATAAAATCACCACCAGCCAGAGATGGTCCGTGCTTGATGTACAATGTGTGGGGAATGCACAGCTCCAGGAAGAGGAACAGTCAGGGGATACTTCAGCTACATGGATGGCAGCTGTGCTCTTTTTTTTTTTTTTTTTCGTGTGGAATGAGGGATCAAACTCAGGACTTTACATTTTCCAGGCAGAAAATAGCTCTGCTGAGCTATATCCCTGGCCCTACTGTGCACTTTTTGTAACCTGAATTAAACATTCTCCTTGTTGATTTAAATGATGCTAAAGCAGAGTTCTGATGCTTTTTCATCTATAGGCATCTACAATACTCACTTTCACATCCATTTCCAGAAAAAATGAAGGGAAATAACTATTCAAAGACACAGAACTATACCAGAGGCTCCTGTTACAGTGTGAAGCTCTCATCCCTCACAAACATACACAGCCCTGATGAGCATCTCCAATCGACACCACAGTGAGAGGTAGAAAGCATCGTGAGGCTTCACACGGATCTCACAGTTCACACCACCTGACGGATATACTTAGAGAGCCAGTGGGGAGGTCTGACACAGAGAGTTAGAAATCCGTACAGGTGAAATCCCTCACTTCTAAACTCTTCCCTTATTGGAAGGGCTTCTGGCATCTCCACTATGAATGAAAATAGAAGAAAGAGTTTTAAATTGAAAAAAGTAGAGGAAAGAGAAAGACACCATTCTTCCTATCAGCAGATATTCTTGGATTATATTCCAAGCCCTTCCTGGCAATACATCAGCATCAGCTTGTGTTACTTCTCACCATGTTAAGGGCTGAAACTATCTGTGAGAAATGTGTGGAGTCACTACTGGATCAAGAAGGCTGGGATGGGCTGGGGATTTA